>CM021107.1:335428017-335516639 GCA_007115665.2 Sequoiadendron giganteum
TCACATGCAAATGTATGCACACACACCAAACACAATGATAAATTTGTCTTTCAAGATTAAATGTTATGATTAAGCAAACACTCGAATACACAACAACAAGCCTAATGGTAGTCAAGTGGGTATGGCCAATTAGGTTTTTGAACTAGGATGCACAAGGTTGACTAGGGATGATTTGAAAGAAAAATTCTGCCACACAGCCGGGAGAAAGGGGTAACCCACCCTTCACCTTCACTTCCCAAAGGTATAAAGTTCTTTGGGGCTTAGCCAAGAGTGACAAGATTTTAAATCTCAAACAAGCGTGTCTTTCGATTCACACTTCGACTAGGTCGTCCCTAGGGGTGATGAAATCCCCTAGCAGGCCTCCTATGAAGGGTTTGACAAAAGCAAACCAAGTGAGGTGTTTTTTATCACACACACACTTGATTCACACTCACAGTTATTAATTTCCCTCAGAAAATTGAAGTGTGTGGAAAATAATTCAAACACTTGTTGTTTTTAAACCCAAAGCCAAAATGTATGATGGAAGACACTTGTTCGTTTTAACCCAATTTCAATGATGTGACAACAAACAAGATGTTCTTTTTAATCCCAAAATCCAAGTGTGTGGTCAAACAAGTTGTTCTTTTTAAGCACCAAATCGAAGTCCGTTGACAAACAATGAGTAGAATTGAAAGATGGAATGTGTGCACCTGATTGTTGTCGCGTTCCAAATTTCTGTTGTGATTGATCCCAATGCTTTTCGAGCTTCGTATAATACCCCTGAAAGTCACCAAGATGAGAAGAAACACAAACTTGCAAGCCGAAGCAAGGTTAGGCAAAAAACATACAATCTATTAAAAATCTAAGTTAAATTAGAAATTAGAAATTTAACTAAATTAAAAATCTAAACTAAATTAAAAAAGTTAAAAAATCTAAATTAAATTACAAATTACAAATCTAACTAAATTAAAAATTGAAAATCTAAACTAAATTAGAATCTATATCTAAAATCTAAAATCTAATAAAATCTAATTTTTTTTAAAAAAAAAAGTCTAATTTAAACAAATCTAATAAAATCTAACTTAAAAAAAAATCTAATCAAAAAAAAAAATCGAAGTTAAAATCTAAAAAGTTTATATCTAAATTAATAGTAAAACTAAAATCAAAGTCAAACGAAATTAATGCTAAATCCACAGACAAAGGACGATTTTCCCAGATCAGTACGCCTTATGGAAGATGACAGCGGACTAGATGCGAATATGGAGACCAATGATGATGCAGACTGTGGGCGGATGGATTTTACAGTGACCACCGATATCAATGTCGAAAAAAAAACAGGGGGTACGCTAATGGTGAGGTTACGCAGACAATCAACTTGGTATGCCGATCTTTGTAGCCAACTCTAGATTTGATGAAGGTAGCCTTGTTTTTGACTTTGTACAAAAATGAATGGGACCGATCGGCCAATGAAATGAGAGGTCGAAGAATGTTGTAGCCGGTGGAGAATATGCCGATTTGAAAGTGGCTAAGTGAAAATTTATAGAGTTTTAGACTTAAAAAAAAATGCCAATATAAATGCGGACCCTTCGTTGAGCTCCTACCAGATGACATGCACCTTGTGACTTCGACCAAGTGACAGACTAAGAAACAATCGCTAGTAACAACATTTGAAGAACTTGGAGGAAGATTTGTATAGACCAGCTATCAAAATGATGGGAAATGCGAAGTATGAAAGTTGGTAGCTGTCGTTTCTTGGAGGTTTGGCAATGGAAATGGGTTGGCTATGGTCATGCATCAGAGAGATGGAGTGGAGTACAAGAGTGAGCGACGTATCTTTGTCCGCAAAGCACAAGCTTCAATGAGCCGACTATGCTACTCCCACACAGAGGGCGTCATTAGGGGGTAGGATGCGAAAAAGATGGGCAGCGTATTACATCACAATCAGAAAAAGATGAGCATCATTTTTAAATCATGGTTTAGAATGAGAAAAAGATGAGGGGTAAGCAAATTCAATGTCAATTGACAGGAATAATGAGAGAGACCGCGAGCAAGAAATGGAGCTGAAAAATAAAAGCGGTTCGCACTACGCTGTTTGCTCAAAGGGAGATTTTCCTTTCAAAACATATCAATGTAGAAGGTAGCGATGAGCATGGGTTGAGTGTTGGGTGGAGGATGGGTGAAACACCAGTGTCAAGGGAAGTTTGAGGGATGTCGATAAGAGTCTAGAGGGTGATGGTTGAATGAGTGTGTAGTAGAGAGGTGAGGAAGGAATAAGGGGCGACGATGGGAAATGCCAGTGGCGACGGAATGATCTACGGGTAGAGGAAATGTCGACGGAAGTTATACAGGTTTTCGACAAAAGAATGAACGGTGGTGGTGGTAATGATGATCGGTGGCGGCCAAAACATTAGACAGTAGGGTTTGAGTAATGTACCAGATGGAGATTCAAACCACCTTGAAGACCTAAGACCTGCAAGAAAAATTTCATTCAACTTGAAAACATTAAACTTTCAACCGAACATCATATTCAACTGGCGACAAAATAAAACAAAATCTATTAGCACAAAATCTATTGCAAACCAGGATTTCAATAGAAGACCCCAGAAATTGCCAAAAAAATGTCGGGTTCACCAATGTAGATAGGGGAAAGATCTAAAATCTGAGATCTTATTAGATTAAGACTCAGATTTTCACCATCTTCAATGAAGTTACCTGTAAAACATACACATGCAAGACAAAAAATCTAGTCTAAACAAACATGCATGTCACCAGGGATTCACTCCATTGTTCTTCTTAGGCTCGCATAAGAATGCAAGCTTCGAAAGATTTGACTATTGAAGGAATGTTGATTGCTCAATACTGCAGCATAATGATAGGATAGGGATGACGAATGAAGGATGTATGATGATGAAAAGTTGCGGAATAAATTTGACAGAGTGAGGGTGTTGGAAGAAGTCGATCCTAAATGGCTTGTAAAAGGCCATATTTATAGAGTTTCGACATGGACAAAGAAGAAGATTTGATTTGATTTGATTTTTGACAAAAGAGGAAATACAACCTCAATGAGATAAGATTCTAATAAAATAGAAAGATATTGATTTTTTTGTTTTAAAGGAAATAAATCCTAAAAAAGATGAGAAAGATAAGTGATGAATTATCTAATTAAATAAATTAACTAGATACACATGAGTTCTGATTTAGAAAGAAAACAAGAATATCCTTTTAAGATTTTATTAATTAAATAAATATTTGATTTATTTAATTAATGTTAGATTTATGATTTCATTAATTTAATTAATATTAGAAGAATGGAGGGATTATGAAAGGAAATGATTTAATTAATTAAATAATATTTAATTAACATTAGAAGAATGGATGGATTGTGAATGAAAATGATTTAATTAATTAAATAATATAAATTATTTAATTGACATTGGAAGAATGGAGGGATTATGAATGAAATTAGTCAAATAAATAGGATTTATTCAACTAATTAGATGATGAAATGGGTACCTAGGGAAAAACATGCTACAAGATGTCTAAATGACCTAATGTCGTGACAAAGTATCATAAGAGGACACTTTTGGGTGTCTACATTTGCCCCTCTTTGAGATGATGTTCGAGATGATGAGATTTGTGTCGAGTAACATCATTTCAAAGAAGCCAAAGTATGTATCTCTCTTCATGTGTATTCCTCTATTTGTATCTACATTCTTCTATAGGTCGTAAACCTTTATCTTTTCATTTGTTTTGTGTTTTCCTTTTGGGGAAAGATGCAAGGCATCAAGACATTTAGGTCTCTTCCATGTTGACCCGAAAGTTTTTTCTTTGTTTTCACTCTCTATGTTTCATTCTTCTTGTTCTGTGAGTATTTGGGGAATGATGATGTTTCCAAGCTCTATAAAAGTATTTTAGCAAAGATATAATGACCCTAAATCTATAGATCCATTATGTGTTTTGGGATTTCATTTTGGGGGCAACCCCTTCCTCTCTCTTTCATGTTGTAGTTTCATTTTGGAGCATATTAATTGGCATAGGGCTTTTTGAATAAGATCTCATGTGTTCTTCATTGGCTACATTAAAATAAATTTCTCACAAAAATGGTGTTAGCAATCACTTTAAAGTGGGGGCATACATCGACACTCATGTTTCTTTGTGTGATTTTTGTATTCTTGTGATGTATCTTTTTCTTGGTGGTGTCATTGGGTTTGATGTCCTCTGAGAGCATGCTATTTCTTAGCGTATGGATTTCCTTTTAGTGGTGATGATATGCATTTCATTCCCTAAGTTGTGATTCTCTTATTCTTGGACTTGTCCTCTCTTGGAGACATTAGGCAAGATTATCCCTAAGAAGAGCTTACATGAACTAAGAAAGATCCCTTTGAACAAACCTTTACTTTCATTATTGTTCATAAGTGTTTAGAATAATAAAACTTGTTAACCTTGTGAATCTCAAACCCCTCCCTTCAAGGCCACCAAACATAACACACCCTGATTTACAGTAGAGCCTTCCCCTTGTTCATAGTGTGCTTAGCATAACACAACTTGTTAAGCCTTATGAAGCCTGAAGCTTAAATGTTTGTGGCACCCTATTGGAGTTATCAGAGGGATAACTTTGGTATGGTTATTATAATGAGATCCTATAGACCTAGCATGCCTTTATTACTAAGCCATTTCCTAGGGTCTCACCTAGTGGATGGTCTAAGGTTCCATTAGCTTGGAGTGAGCATGCACATTTTTGCATAGTGGACATCGAGTTCTACTTGTGAACGTTCCTGGACAAACAATTGAGACGTGTTCAACATCGTGTTGGACAATCAAAGCTTTATATTCTTCCCATTTTCTTTAGGTTTTTTATGTTGTATGATTGAGTATCTTTGTCATTGATACATACATATGTGTCTTGAATTTCTATTTTAGTGTGATTTTGACATGGGGTTATCCTCACTAAAGTGGGGGTTGAATGTAGTGTAGGAAAAAGTATCCCTTTTTCACACTTAATTAGGAATACATTAAAATGAACTAATTTATGCATTAATTTAGTGTTGTAATGTGTATTTTACATATTTACTTTAAGTTTAGGGCCCTATTAATTTAAATGGACTTAATTGTGCCTTAATGTGGTGTTGTAAAGTGTGCGCCTTTATAATCACACTTATTTAGGGATTCATTAATTAATTGAGGTTAATTTTCCTTAATTGCTCCTTTTAACTCAAATCCAAGCCTAATTAATTATAATTTCCAAAGAGGAAAAACCCAACATTCATTAATGCCATAACATAACACTTATCATTAAGCAATGTGTGTCATAGGTGAGTTACCTAGGACCCATTCGCCCAAGGGAAAATGGGTCCTCACTTAGACCTAGGACCTAAATTTTAATTATGTTTTTGGTAGTATTTTAATGATTTCAAATCTATATTAACATGTTGTCTTGTGTTATTTGAATTTTGGGAAATTAATGTTACATACCTATAAATATAAGGTCATTTCACTATCTTTCACCTAGCAATTTTGATCCAAGCATTCTAGGAGTTCATAAGAGCATTATTGGAGCATTTCAAGGCATTCAAGAGCAAATATATTGAAGAATTATTGCAACAATCAAGATCCAATTTTCATGTCAAGGTCTTATTTCTTCATGCATGTTATAGGAGCTAATATGTTGATGTAGTGTTCATGATCCATTTAAGCATTCAATGAATTGTTTCAAATCAAGTTTCAATATCAAGATCCACATCCATTGAAGTCATTTCGTTCTAGTTGTAGTTCTATATTCCAAGGTTCATTCAAAGGTTTAGTGAGTTGTGACATAGGATTTTTCATTCATCATTCCTTTTATGCTATTTCATTTTATTACAATGTTTAATTACCAAAACAGGGTTTGACCAAGTTAAATCCCCATTTATCAACAACAAAAAAACTTTCCCTCTTGATTTGTGTTTGCTGATTTAGGTGGAAGATATTTTGAAGAAAAAAATTGAAGAAACCGTCAAAGTTGCATTTTTTCTCACCATTGTTGAAATTTCATAGAAAATCACCTACAAGATTTGTTTCTGATTGTCTGAATATGAAAATCAAGAATCTGGGAGTGTAGACATAGGAGCAAAGAACCAATAAACTATTTTTACAAATCCCTAGCTAGGACCCATTCACAATAGGACAAATGAGTCCTCAAATAGCTTAAGAAAATAATTTTTGGTGATTGGTACACATCATTTTACCTCTCTTAGTTTTGCATTTTGATTTCTGGTTCCATTAGTATTGAGCTTAATCTTCAAGATCCAAGTTGTAGGTTGCATTTTGGAGTTAGTTTTGTATTTTTAATCTTTCTCCCCAAAGTGTTGTTTAATTAGGACCCCCATCCTTGAAAAAAAAGAAATCAATAGATTCACACTTTAACTTGACTCACCTCAAGGTTGATAGTCATTTCATTGTGTGGATCTCATTTTCTAATGAAATAGAATGAAAAAAGGTCCCTAATTGAGTTCATCAATTCACTTTGGTGAACTCTCCCACCATTTTTCTTTGTTTTAAGAAATAAAACATAAGTAGTTCTAACTTAGTTGATGCACCAAATATTTTACAACATTTCAAGTTTCCCTCTCAAATAACCAGAAGCACTAAAACCCTAATAAACGAGTACAAAGTGTCACAAAATCTTCATTGTTGAAAAGAGAATGAAATGCTTAAGGCCTAGTAAGGAAAAA
Source organism: Sequoiadendron giganteum (assembly GCA_007115665.2). Classification (NCBI taxonomy): domain Eukaryota; kingdom Viridiplantae; phylum Streptophyta; class Pinopsida; order Cupressales; family Cupressaceae; genus Sequoiadendron; species Sequoiadendron giganteum. The sequence goes on from CM021107.1 coordinate 335,434,707, forward strand.
GCATAACATTCAAGTATTTGTATGAGAAGCCCCCACTGAGGCTCATTGGAGTATAATATACCTTGGTTATTATACTAAAACCTTTTAATCCTTTGTAAATTTTTTGCTTACCAACAAGCATAATATGATGGATAATCATAGATTACTACAAAAAATGAAAGAGTGCAAGACATGATTCAATAATTAACAACCTTATGCTAGAAACCATAGAAGCTAAAACTCATAATGATCTGTCATTAATATTCATTCCTAAATGAAATAGAGCATTGAAGTTAGCATAAAAAAAACATACAGTTAAGGTGAATTGGGCACAATTTGATATGTTATGCTTTCTATTAATCAATTGAAAAACACAAAATTCCAAGGTATAAAAAATAAGATTTCTCTCTACTATTGATCCCTTCTAAGTCCTATTTTACAATGATGGTGAACCCTTTTTACAAAATGCACATAGGCTTAAATAGAGCAATCTCCCTAGGCTTAAAAAATGAGACCACAACTGAAAATATTCTCTCCACTCACTACCTATAGATCATCATCATGGAGATCATTGCAATCATTTCTATGACAAACATCATGCTCCTAATTGCGCAACCACATTGACACCTAGATAATCAATCATTTCTATTGCAATTGCTTGGACTAGTGGGATTTAAGAAACATTGACATTCATATCGTCTAGCTCAGACACACAATGCCTTCTAATACCACTCCGCTTTCAAGATAATTAATAGAAAAATTTTAACTTCTTTCGAGGCTCAAAATATGTCTAGGATTCTGCCCTACTGAAAAGTGGCATGCTCTGATGGTAGCTAAGCTTTTGTCTACTTTTCTTTTAAGAACTTTTCACCCTGAACACATGGCATGCAGGTAGTATTTTCTAAGGATTTCCCTGCTTGGGCCTTCAAGAAGCTCTATGGTGTCAACACATGGAACTCTCTATAGTGACCACCTTGATGAAAAAAATATTTTATAGATATCATGTAGGGCCACCCTGTGGGGCCACCACACAACACCTTCACACACCTTTGTGAGAATAGTAGGCCATAGTCTTGCTAGAAACCATGCCATGCTAATATATGGCTCACTCAAAGCAAGTCAATATGCAAAATATATAAATGTTTGTGGGGTACTTAGGATGATGGAAGAATCGAAAGAAAAGGCAATGAAGCATCTCAAAAATATGAAAAAATAGCAATGGAAGAGATTTTGAAATGAACTTGAGCTTGATGTTGAGCTGTAGGAGACTAATATACAATCTTGACGACTTCATGGGGGACTCCACCTACATTGGAATGAACCCAAAAAAGCTTTAGTTCCAGAAAATGGAAGGAAAAAATAAAATCACACGGCCTCACAACTTAAGTAGTGCGGATTGTAGAGGTGTCCAATCTGCCTTCGAGGATTATAATTGTGCCTACAAACCTTCAAACCCCTGATCCAAATCGATCATCTCTTTGAAAGAGATATTGCTCAATATTGTCAGGGCAGACTCCATGTGAAAATTAAGTTGCACTAGGAGATGCAAGATTCCCTCAAATTTCATGGTGCTCGATGATGAAATGAGAGTCTAGAAGATCAACTAATCATGTTGTCTGCTCTCCAGTTTTTTTTTGATCTGATCCTAAGTCAAAATTGTTCTATTTTCCAATAAAGGGGATGAAAGTCCCAATTGGACTAACCTCTCAAAATTCCCTCTCATTTCCTTTACCTTGAGCTCCAAGGCGCAATGACACTCTTTACCCCTTTGGGTTGCCTTATTGCAATTAATGAATTCACTGAATTTCTTTGCAACCGCTCTTTTTGTTGGAATCAAGGAACACTAAGAGGGGGGGTGAATCAGTGTTCTGCCATTTTTAACTTTATTAATCTAATCCTGAAAGCACTTATAACATTCAACCAAAAGAAATATGCATGAAAATAAGGCAAACAACCATAGCACCATAACACAAGTATTTTTACATGGAAACCTTGTTAGGGGAAAAACCACTGTGGAAGGCCAATCCACAATATGAGTATGCTCACAAATAAGTGTTTACAAAATGGGAATGCACTTGAATTCAAGCACACTGCCTAGAGCTCACTGCTCAGAAATTAAGACTCACTGTCTTACAAAATATTCAGATTAAATCCATCTGAGAGATTTGAACTGAGAGAGTAGCATCTGTTAATGCCTGATTACAATTCTAGTTAGGCTCAACAATTGAATTCTTGACCTTCTGTCTAATTTTTCTATTCTTCTCTTCTTTGCTTCAATTAGTATCACAAATCCTTTTATGCACAAGTGAAACTATGCATAATCCTTCTTCTATTCACAACACACACCAACACACATCACATGCCTATCTCAAAATGATATAATTGGTTGCTTATATATATATCCACCACCAAGGATTTAATCTCTACCTGTTGACTCCAATAAAAGTATGAACATATTTATAAAATGTTGGTTCAATCCAAAGTTAATTCTTAATGCGCACCTACCAAAGTCAGCTATAGCATATTAGAGACCCAAATCAATATGATCGAACATGAAAATACTTAAACAATTACTCCTTAATTATCCACAACATATTATATTCATGAAGTTGAATTTCTGTACTGATAAACAAAAAATTAATCAACCAGATCTTCTAACTTGCACACTAATGAATGTGTATCTTGATGATTCTTGGATAAGATAGTACGTACAAAAAAATATCTTCCTTGAGATCCATAACTCAAAATGATAACAGGAAATTGCACATGAATTGATGAACACAATTCTATCATATGCATTATTCTTGCTTGATAGTTAATTACAGAACGTTGATCTGACTTCCAGTATGAGCAAATGATGACATGTGGATTGAATCACAGACTAGGGTTTCCATCAATAACAACACCAAAATGATATTTGCAGTATCTCTTTCCAACAATCTCCCTTTTGGCATTGATGGAAACACTTATTGAAAAATGACTAAGTGTCAGATCAATACCAACATGAATACACTACCACCCTTCAATTTCAAAAAGATAGCTCCCCCTAAGATGATTAAGGTATTTTTCACTGTCCCATTCTCCCCCTTTGACATCAATGGAAAAGGGAGAAATTTGTATACCAAAAATCAAACAAAACGTTTTTGAACAAACTGCATATGTACAAACAAGCTTCTTCAACTTACATAAACTTGAATAAATCTGAAAAATTATTTTTCAACAAGTTCAAAATCGTGTCCCAAACCTTCTTGAGACTCTCCAAGATAACCACGTGACCAAAAAATAAGTAGGATTGCATCTTTGCAGATTCGAGGTTCGTCGGATCACTGACCGCCATAACATCTTGTGCTTCCTTCAAAGCACTTAACATTTTTCCATCTTAGGGCCATTTAGTCCTCTAAGCTCGCAAAATATTTCAACCATTTTACTTTCTTCATGCTTCAAGCTTTTGATCTTGTCAAGTAGGGATATGACTTGACTTTCTTTCTTTCCAACAAAGACAGTTAGAGGATCGAATGCTTGAGTCATATTTGCTAACTTTTTTTCACATTCTTTTATTTTATATTCAAAGTCCTCAGTGAAATTAGATAAAGATATACATGATTTATAAATATTACCACCTTCAGTCAAATCACTTTGAATGTTATTTATCCAAGTAGCTACCAAATATTTATCCCTTGCTATCATCCCTTTCAATCTATTGAATATTTTATCATCAAAATCCTTTTGTACCTTATCCTCAACTAATTTATCAAGGGACTCAAAATGAGTACTTACAACATTAATAAGCTTCTTCAACTCACCAGATGGAGAACCATATTTATCCTTAACATATGTAGGCATGATTTTCTCCAGAATACCAGATGCAAGATTCAACAACTCACTATCTTCAATATGTGACTTCAGAATTTCTTCCCTCACCTTGTTCTGAGTGAATGAAGCTAACTTCATTTTATGAATAGGGGATAAAGTGTCCAGATTGATAGGATCTTTTAGTAGTTCATATTCAAATTCTTCATCCTATTCTTCCAAAAAATCTTTCATTGCCTTAGCAGAGTCTCTTGCTTTTACCAAAACTTCCTTTATTTCAATCTTCTTTTCCTCAACTACAAATTCTTGCTCGTCTTTAGGAATATCAACTTCTTCAATTGACACAACCTTAAGAGCTTTAGTCTCCATAGGAATTTCTACATCATGCACATCAAGATGAATCTAAGTGTCCTCAATTGTATCTTATTTTCCTTCTTCTGCTACCGGATCATGTACTTCCTCAAAAACAACATCGATTATGTTCCTTAACAAAACTTCCTTTAGAATTTTTTCATATTATTTTTCCACTTCTTTATTCTGACCAATCATGAGCTTGTTTTTCTCTTGAAGTCTTTCTTGGAACCATTCAGAATTGTCCTCATTTCCTCAACATACATCACTAGACATAAATCTGCAATAATTCACTCTTTCAACTATTCATCCTCAGTTTTGACATTCACTCTTCTCATTTCCAAAATTTCATAAAGACTTTTGGATAATGCAAACATTATTTCAATAAGTGCCTTATTGAAATTATTCAAGTATTTTATTGAGGCTTCCTCAAGAATTCTTTGATCGACACTGTCAAAAGTGTCATACCATTCACGAAGAGGCTTAAGATTTCCATCCTTAGTCAATGAATTCTCCACTTCTTTTATAGACATACTTGTTTTGTCAGTCTTCATCTTCTTCTTTTCTTTCAGTTCTTCACTAGAGGGCTTGTCCTTTGAAACTTATTATTTCCTTTGTTCCTTTTTTCTTGATTTCTCTTATCTCTGCATCAGATTCAGTCTCTTCATCTTAAAAAATAATAATATAAAATCTTTTTATTTTGTCCTTCTTCCTTTTTCCTTCCTTACCGGATGACTTGGTCTTGTGTTTTCACAAGACTTGACCTTTTTGTAGAGCCAGAAGGGAGAGTGGAGCTTCTTGTAGATCTAGTTCGGGTAGAGGATATTGCTGGACTAGCAGATTTAGTTCCAACTGGCTCTCCTGCTTCAACTTGTTCTCTCTTTCTTCTAGCTTCTTTGACAACTTCTACAGATATAACCATGCTTTCTACAAAGGCTTCCACTTCTCTTCTTACTCTTTTGAATATTATAGGCTTCCTTAGTTGATTATGTACTTGTATATCCTTTTCAGAAAAAGTACCAAATCTTTCTTTTGATGGATCCCGAGGTTTTCTCAGCAAATGTTCAACATACATTTCCAAATATGTTCCTCAACCTCGTAGCCCATTGGCATAATCTAGTTTGTTCTAGGATCTATAGCTTCCATCAGGCATTGATAAATGTCAACCATAAAAAATATAGTATCTATGTACTTCTCCACAATAGACATGAGTTTTTTCTCTTGCCTGCATCTCATTTTGAAAGTTCTTGAAATAACCCCAGATTGTAGTATTCCTTGTCTTTCTATCACCAACTCTGCACAAGATATATCTAATTTGAGAAGCTATAGGTTTATTACCTTTCCATTATAATTTTCCAAATCCCAGAACTTCATTCATAAAGTAACAGAACAAACACAAGAATAAATTACCATATTTGAAGGAGTTCTTCTTAACTTTCTTGATTTTACCAAGATTTTCCATCAACTGGCTTCTGAGTAGTTCACATAGATCATATTCTGCATTCTCCTTTACCATCTGATATGCTACATAGATAGCTGTGCTAGATACAAAATTATCTTGGCTAGAATGATAGATTTTATAACCAATGACCATCGATACAAATCTGACATCCAATTCAACAATATCATTAATTGTCATAGCTCTTCTATCATACACTGAACCGGTTGCATCAGTAACTATCTGATTCTTTATGGACTTCAAGATTGGCAATCCACCAGAGGAATTTAAACCAGTAACAATGCTTATGGATTATTTTTCAATCTTAAAGGGTTGATTCAACCTCATAAATTCAGCATGAACTCGGCTTAAGATATACTAGACCCACTCACTTTCTTCAAACACGAGAAATTTTACAATCTGTGTGAATTTATTTTCCTCTAGGGTTTTTAATTCAGGTTTAACATGGAAATCCTCTCCTATAATGTGATTTTTATACAAATTCAATAATTGTGAGCTCCTTAACTCTTCAATGTTTGCATGAATGTATACCCTAATGTCTTCAATATGCAATACGTCGTACAAAATAAACGAGAGTGCACCTAAGGGCTTTGTCTCAACAGATTTGAAAGGATGCCACTTGAATTTTGGACGGGGTCTATCCTTGACATCAACTACCAACAGAGTAGCCATTTTTGTAAATTCACAAGTTCCCAAGTTTTCTCGATAAATACCTTTTCACTGGTTTGAGGTTTTGTCGCCGAATCACCTTCACACTTGAATCTTTGCAAATTTTTCCAAAGTTCACTTCAGAGCTATCCAAAATTCTTCTTCTCAAAGTGAAAAGTGACAAATGAACAATACAAATGACCTTTTATCATTCACATACCTAACTTGTTGTCGCAATAAATGCTTTTTCCCTAACTCATCCAGATACCCTATGTCCATACACTGTGAAAGATAACTCTTCTGCAGACCTTCAACTTATCATAAGTAGTCTCTCCAACTGTTTCAACAACATATGTGGATCACAAATTTAATCACTGCACTCATCCATATCTCGGTACCAACCACCGACAAGGGGTTTGAAGGATTTTATTGAGAACTCCCCCTAGGCCAAAGACCATGAACTAATTTTCGGATGAATTACTAGAACCAAATTTTGGTGCTGACTCAGTTTTTGCAACAAAAGAACTCTTCTTCACCCATATCTTCTTCATTTCCTTCTTGATCTCACCTGTAGTGACTTTACCTTTTCCTTTTTCATTCTTCTGGATGTTTCTTCTTTGATTTACTTGACCCTTTTTGTTTCTACAAAATCTAGCAATGTGATCGGATTTGTTGTAATTGTAGCACACTACATTTCTTTGTCCAAACTAGTTTTTCCATTGATTCTATTGATCTGCACAGGTTACAAATATGGCCAAATCTATTGCATGTATAGCATTTGACATCTTTATAAAAGTTGTTCATCATATTTCTGCATTCATTTGACTTATGACCATACTTGTTGCAGTTAAAGCACTGACCGAAGAATGATGGACCATTTGAATTCATTCTACTTCTACATTGAGAAGCCATATGACCAAATTTATTACAAAAAAAACAATAACCATTAAATTATTGAGCATTAGGTTGTATTACTAGATAACTTCCATATTTGTTCATATGATTTCCTTGCCTAAATCTCCTTTGTCTAGATCTGGAACTTTCTCCTTCCTCATATCCAAGACCTCGTTTGTCACCTTCAGTCCTCTGACTTTTAATCAGTTCATAAAGCTTGGTTGAGTTGATCTTGAACTTCTCCTTGAATTCATTTGCAGTAGCAAGTTCATCTCATAGGGTAACAACCTGTCTTTCAAGTTATTCTTCATTGTTTCTGGATCTCTGCAATTCAAGTGCCAGATTTAGGAATCCATCATTAATTCTATTGCATTCTTCAGATTTCTCTTTCAAGGACTGAGCAAGGTTCTCTTCATTCTTATTTATGTCTTCAATCTCCTTGGTCATCCTCATCATAATAGATTCCATCTCATGCTTTAGGACTGTATTATCTCTAGTAAGCTTTTCACATTCTTCTATCTTTTGTTTCAAGGCTTGACTCAGTTGTTCAACTTCCATGCTTTTACCATAATTCTGCTTAATATGATCATAGAGTTCCCATCTCTTCTCCCTGGACTTATTGATTTTATCTTTCAAAGACTCAATGAATTTCTTAGCATCCATGAGGTTTTCTTGTAATTTATGAACTTCAGATTTTGATTGATCAAGATCATCTAGGGCCACCAAGAGTTGTTGCTAAAGACTGTCTTAGTCCATTGAATTAATTTCCTAGATCTTCCCCAAGCTATTAAATTTCTTTTGAGGAACTAGGCTCTGATACCAATTGTTGGAATCAAGGAACATTGAGAAGGAGGGAGGGTGAAAGAGTGTTTTTCAATTTTTAACTTTATTAATATGATCCTGAAAGCACTTATAACATTCAACCAAAAGAAATATGCATGAACATAAGGAAAACAACCATAACACCATAACACAAGGATTTTCACGTGGAAACCTTGTTAGGGGAAAAAACACGGTGCAAGGCCAATCCACAATATGAGTATACTCACAAATAAGTGTTTACAAAATGGGAATACACTTGCATTCAGACACACTGCCTAGAGCTCACTACTCAAAAATGAAGACTCACTGTCTTACAAAATATTTAGATTAAATCCATCTGAGATATTTGAACTGAGAGAGTAGCATATGCTAATGCCTAAGTATAGTTCCAGTTAGGCTCAACAATCGAAGTCTTGACCTTCTGTCTGATTCTGCTCTTCTGCTCTACTCTGCTTCAATTTGTATAAAAAATCCTTGTATGCACAAGTGAAACTGTCCATAATCCTTCTGCTATTCACAATACACACCGAAACACATCGCACACCTATCTCAAAATGATATAATTGGTCACTTATATATAAATGCCACTAAGGATTTAATCACTACCTATCGGCTCCAACAAAAGTATGAACATATTTACAAACTATTGGCTCAATCCAAAGTTAATTCTCAATGCACACCTACCAAATTCGGCCATATAACATTAGAGACCCAAGTCAATATGATCGAACATGAAAATACTTAAACAATTACTCCTTAATTATCTGTAACATATTATATTCATGAAGTCGGATTTCTGTACTAATAAATAGGAAATTAATCAACAGGATCTTATAGCTTGTACACCAATGAATGTGTATCCTAATGATTCTTAGATAAGATAATACGTACAAAAAAATATCTTCCCTGAGATCCACAACTCAAAATGATAACAAGAAATTTCATATGAATCGATGAACACAATTATGTTGGATGCACTGTTCTTGCTTGACAATTAATTACAAAAATTTGATCTGACTTTCGGTATGAGAAAAATGATGACGTGTGGATCAAATCATGAACTAGGGTTGCCATGAATGACAACACCAAAATTATATTTGTAGTGTCTCTTTCCAACACTTTTTTCCCCAATCATTGTAGCTATTAAGGCATCATACGTTGCTTTGTACAATTTCTCTATTAAAAGCTCTAACTCTACTATCTTGGGAGCGATAGATTGTGAATTTTTTTAGATAATAGGGCTAACCCTTGCACTCAAATCTTGTGCATCTACCATAAAATTTAGGGCCGAACATAAACATGTTACCACATCCTTTATTTTCTCCCAATAGGATATATATACTTGTTGTAGTAGAGGGAGATAATTTTCTTTCTACATTGAATTTACCATCGTGTTTTTCATTTGTTGAATCTATGAATCCTTATTTTTACCTCTTCCTACAATTTATTAATTGTTTCTAAAGAATTTGAATTCTCTAAGCATAATTGGCCAGCTCTTGATCTTGCGCCTGTAAGGTGGACTTTGCGATCTCCTTGTCCCACTTCTTTGAATACATCAAAACACGATCTTCATGGAGCTCTTTTTGGAATTGAGCTTCTTTTTGTTGTAGCTCTATTTGAATCTATACCTACATCCCTAAAGCATCAAAGATCTCCTGCTAGATTTTAGCTAGCTCTTGCATTTTCTCATGTAATTGTTTCTTCGCTAACTACTTTATGCTCTTCTCGCGTAGACCCAGAGATTGGGCATCAACCAACTCCTTCTGCAACCTTTCCCTCTCCTTTTGCATATTTTGGTGCAGTTGTTTCTTCTAACTTGTGGTGTCTAAGAGGTCATTATGTGCTTTCTCCAATTTTCTCTCTTTGGCATGTAGCTTAGAGTTTAGGTCTTCCCTCTCTTTCTTCTCTACATCAATTTTATCCAATGCATTATTTATCTCAATTTAGTGCTTAGCCTTCTCTGCTTTCTCTACTTGGAGGCCCACCAAAGTTTTGTCCTATAATTCTTTCGCCATGCAAACAATATCTGCATCTTTCCCTTTTACCTCAACCTTCAGTCTATCCACTGTATATTTAACACTTTTTAATTATTCTTCCCTTTTCTACATGTGCCAATATTATTTTAAGAAATCAATGGTGACAACCTTTGATGTTTCCTCCAAGAGCTCAACCTTTTCTTGAGCACGAGCTTGGATGAGGTTGAGACCAATATGAACATTGTAGTCTTTTGGTCTCATGTCACCCTTTGGATTATAAAAAATGGGCATTAATGTGAACATTAGGGTCCAATGCACTTCATCATACATAGTCTCCATCCTTGGAGCAGCTAGCTTCAAGGCATCTTTCTCTCTTCTTTTTGCATCTCTTTCCACCTGAGAATTCTTAGTGGGAATGGCTTGTTCGTGATATTCAACATGGGACTAAAAATATTTCTCAGCAAAAGGAACACCAACAAGGAGGCCAAAGGGAATGTAGATCATGGAAGAGCCCATTTGTAACCCTATTGAGGTGGTTACTAGAATACAAAGAGTGGAGGGTGAGAATGGTGGGATGCTCTGAAGATCTCCCTCCTTGTGTGAGGTGCTTAGAAATACTAATGGGGCAACGATAGGTGAAGGAACTACCAACATAGTGGAGTACAAGGGTGAAAATAACAACACAAATGATAGACTGAAAATCAGAGCCTACACGATTGATGAAGCAATTGTGGTAGCAAGCGCGAAGGTTGGAGAAAATGTGTAGGCTTAGAAAAAGGAGGCTATGGTATTGTGGAAACAATAGTAACAACTGTAGAAGAAGGTGCAAAAGGAATTGCTTGCACAACAATGGTCATAGTGGCGACCGTAGACTAAGATAAAGGGAGTGAAAGAGAGAGAGGAGGAACTAATGACTAAAAATAAGAGAGAAGGGGGGAGAGATGTTGCAAGGTGTGACCCTTAGTCTCCTCTTCTTATGGTAGGCATATTCTAGTGTGGTGCTTGGGCTTTGTGACATAGTTTAACCACCTCTTGTGGATTTTGATCTTGTATAAATCCAATGGTTGTATTGGGCATTAATAGGTTGATCTTTTGGTGCAATGGCAATCACTTGTGCAAAAATTGGTATCAGAGCCGAGGTCACAGGTTCGAACCCTGTGCTTATGCTAGGGGAGATCATTCCAAGGTGTGACCCTTGGTATCCTCTTCCTATGGCAGGGGTAGTCCAGCATGACACTTGGGCTTCATGACATGGTTTAACCAACTCCTATGGATCTTGATCTTGTATAAATCCAACGGTTGTATCAAGCATTAACATGTCTATCGTTTGGTGCAACGACAACCGCCTGTGCAAAAAGAGAAACATACATGCATTATGGAGACCACTAGTGGCTATGTGATAATAGTCACTTCGTCTTCTTCTTGGATATTTCCCAAGTTCAACCTTTCCCCTCTCTTCTTCTTCTCAGAAGGCATGACGTGTGAAATGGATCCCTCATCTCTAGAACCTGATGAGCCTTGAGCTTATTGAGAAGGTTAGGGCTTCCTTTTGAGGTTCTAGGTTTGTGGATACCTAATTGTTGCACTTATCGATACCACTTGTCACGATGTTGGTCCTGCTAATGATCTTTCTTCTATTTTCTTCTCCTTCCCTCTTTGTTGTCATGGTGAGTTAGATTCCTCCTCTTTAGATGGCTTTCCATGTTCCACTTCCCATATATCATCAAACCTTCTATCATAGTGATAACATCATAATTATAATTCAAATAATGCACCACTTGATGATATGTCCAAAAAGTAGTGATCTTTTCTTTGCTCCAACCCAATTGTGTTAACTTCATTCTCATAGTTTTATGGATATTGATAGCCAAATTCGCCTCTGCCACAATTGTATAAAATCAAATCCATGGGGGTCTACCATCAGATGAAATGAATCATTAATCAACACACAAACCCAAAGTAACTGCCTTTGATCCTAGTATGGCTATGGGATATGGGTCAAACAGATTCCCATGTTAGGTAAATAGTCATCTAGGTCATAATTCCAATGGTCGCATATAACACCAAGGTCCAACTTAGTCAATTTGGTTGCCAATATGATGTTTGCATAACTCTTGTGCAATGTAACCTTGCCTCATGTGATCAAGGGTTTATAGACCATGATTTTTCTCTTTCTCGCCCCAAACATAATTGATTAAACCTGTGCATTCATAGAAAATTAAAATCTTCTTCACAAAAATAGTTGCATGGAGGTCGACTATCCCTCATCCATGAAATGTGTTCCTTTGTAAGTCTAGCAGGGGCTTCTTGCTGGTTCAAATCTTGAAGATATAGGGTCAAAAATAAGTTAGAAAAAGTATAGAAGTCATGTGTAGAAAAAAGTACATGATTCCATACAGTAAGCATATTTCTTTTGTTTGACGCATCATTGATGTTCAACGACATGTATCTTTGAAATAACTCAAAATTTTGATGCAAAAACATATGTTCTAGAAAAGAAGAGTACCTAAATTTGTAATATTTATCATAATTTTGCAATTTCTTGTATATGTTTCTTGCAGTATTATTCACAAAATCATACCATAAAGGTTTCTTTTGCTTTCTGAGTTAGAAACCCAAACCCATTTGAAACTATAGATATGCAAAATTTTCTGACTCATATCACACATTGTTAATCTTGGATTTTCATCATATTCATGCTCAGTCACTGCATTCACATCATTTTCATCATCGACATTACTAATTCCCCTTTTAGCATCATTTTCTATCATTTTCACCTTTTTCCTCTATTAATTAATTAATTTTGAATTATTTAATTAATTTATCATATTTCATTAGTTTTCCTCTTATCTCCTCTAATTGGATAGTTTTAATTATTTAATTAGCCATCAAATCTATTTTTTTTCTAAAGTCTTATGATTAAATAATTTTTATTATTTAATTATCTAATTCCCATCTCATTCATTTGAAATATTCCTTTTTAAAAAATAATATCCTAATCATCCATAGTTAAATAGTCTTGAATTATTTAATTGTCCTAATTTCCCTCTCAAAGGTATATTCCCTCATAATATTCTCTTTTAAAATATCTCATTCCTCTCATTCATTCTTATCCCTCAATTTCTTTATCTAATCTTATCCCTCCATTTCAAATACCCTCAATCAATTTTCCTAAAAGTGTGGAGATATTTGAGTTCAAATTGATCTTGATCCTCCATCTTCCTTAATTCACTCAAATTCATGAGTCTTAAGGTGCAATCTCAACCATTATTTGTGATTGTTGAGGTTTAATCTATTCCATTGATTCAAACATGAAAATCTATAAAACAATCATTCCTCCTTCATTATTACATTACCTAGATCATTTGAGAGCATTTGAACACTTGAGTGACATCATATTCATGAGCATTTGAGCATTTATCCTCATCTAGGTCATCAATCTTCATTATTTTGCAATCATGGAAGTTTCATTATCAAGAAATCCAATATTCCATCACCATGAAAATGGAAGGCAAGGTTCACACATTGGTTGGTTTCATATTTTGATTTGTTTTCATTGTTTATCTTGATTTCTAACCCTTGTATGCTTTCACTTTCATTTTGTGAGTGGGATTTCATCTTCTATTGTTTTGGGTCTTGTTGATTTCTAACCCTTGTTTTGATATCAATTCCATTTTCCCCTTTCACATAAATTGGCATGCTCGATTGGACCCACATCCCTGTTTTAACAAAATTATGTGAGTTTTAGTGAATTTGTAGGTTTCTAGGTGCGATTGCATTTTACAAAGGTCATGTTTTTTGTTTATTCCAACCTTTCTTTACACCCTGACACATTCAAAATTTAAGGATGACTTCATTTGATTATCTCATCGTGTTTGCTCATGGGTTCTTGACTATTTTTTGTGTGTGTAGGAATCTTATCGCATTTGCAAGTTAATAGAGTGGTGCTTGAGGAATCCTACCATGTCTTCCAATTAATAGAGCCTTGTTTGTTAGCATGGTCATATTTGCATGGGAACAAAGTCATGTTTTTAGGTATACAAGGTCACATTTGACTATTTTATGTCTCTATTCTAGTTTTGATAGTAACTTTTTTTATTTCAATTTACCCTAATCATAACGTGCTTTGTTCATTGTTCTATGTTTTTTTTAATTGAAATTTTTGTGTAGAAAATTATTGGGAGAATACAAGACACTTTAAAAAAAAATAAAGAATTTTATATTTGTAGGTATAAACAATCCAAGATAATTTTATCAAACTAATAACACATTGCTTGTAGATCCTTATCAAATATCTTATCATATATGCTCTCTTTGATTGGTAGTTTAGATCACATTTGATTTGGGGCCTAAAAAGAATTTGTATGTAATGTATTGTAAGTTGAAGTGTATGTATCCTCTCCCATTGTACTTTGTGAAATCTTGGTTGAAGAGAAATACCTTCAATTTAAATTTCTTTCTCTTTGGTCGAAAATGCATTGTCTACGTATCCTCTCCAGTTGCACTTCATGCAATCTTAGGTGAAGAGAAATAGCAATACATTTAAGCTTTCACCTTTGTTATTTTTATAGGAGGCCTTCCTTGAGACACATCCTAACAAAGAACTCAATGGTCCGACCTCATGTGAAATTTTTGGGCGCACTATATAAATTGGCTAAGAGCAAAAGTTGTAGGTCGATCCATGCATGTAGTACTCCAGACTTTTGCTGGGAGTGTTTGGATTTTCGGGCCTTGAGGAGATGTCCAAGAGGTCAGTGGTGTTTACCAATGTTCTACCTACTAAAAACCAATTTTTACTAGAAGTCTAAGACCTTTCCAATGTATTTTAAAAAGTGTAAGGGATGTGGATCGTACCCTAAAGATACTCACCATGTACTCTCTTAGGTTGAGATATATTTTTTTTGTGTTGCTAGAAATAGCTTTTCAAGAAGTGAAAGGTGTGCATGTGGCATCTATCAACAACCATGTGTCATCGAACATCTACTATCTACCTTCGTAGGAAAGGTTTTTGAAGTAATTCACTACTTAATCTATTTGTGTATTCACCCCTTAAATGGGAGGTTGGCCGACTTAAATTTACACACCTACTACTAAATTTAGGTTATACTTGTTTGGTTCTATCAATCATTGAAGTCAACCCTGATTGTTCATGTTTGTAACAATCAACTCCTTACAAATAGTTACCATGAATTATTCACCAAATAGTAAATAACTAAAAACATAGGTGAAAAGAGAAAAATCTTTAAATATGGAACATGCTTTTGCATAATCGTTACCTTAACATCTATACAATATTTTTTAACTGAAAATAATAAACATCAAACACTTTTTGTATTTCAATTTAATGATTACAAATTATTAAACTATCAAAAAATACTAAAAGAGAGTTAGGTCAAAGATCATTATCTAGATTATTTATGCCTTTCAAGGCTCGACACATCATTTGCAAGAGGGAGAGCATCACCTAGGTGCTTTAACTCCAACTATGGACTTAAGCAGTCCCCTGCACACCTTCCTAACTGGAAGTGGCCCTACCCTTCAACAAAGGGATTAGTTGAGAACCCTCTTAATTATGCTATCTGAGCTCTGGTGTTGTGCCCTACTTAACTAATACCACCACACAACTATGGATACCCTCCAACTATGTACGACATCTATGACTAGCTAAGTATCTAGGTCTCAGTGAATCGACAAGTGCATGCAGAGACAATTGCACTCACTATGGACATAGTCTTTGTATCATAAATATAATTGCTTGTAAGAGCCAAGTCATTTGTTCACCCACCCTACTCAACTTGGAACACCTTATTTGACCTATGGTATTTTGGAATTGACTGTTCCACCCAATGAATAAACACAAAGAACTTATAACATGACATAACTCAATCTTTCTAAACATAACTCAACTAAGTTGATAAGATATTTGGCCTTTCTCAAACCCCACGTTACTTGGTGTAACTTTTGAGTCTTAGCAACTACCACTTATTCAAGTCCTGATTAACTAAGTTGGTAAACAACTAGGATGCTTTTTGACCCTGAAATACCCATGTTACATTCTTGTAACTTCTTGGGACTTAGAAACTGCCACCTATTATAGGTCTTTTTATAAACAATGAGAGTATCTAATCTCCCACTCTATTCTCACACAATTATTACTGATGAATTACTGCCATCAACTAGTTTTACATAGGCACAAATTGAAAGTACCAATG
Organism: Sequoiadendron giganteum; assembly: GCA_007115665.2. Classification (NCBI taxonomy): domain Eukaryota; kingdom Viridiplantae; phylum Streptophyta; class Pinopsida; order Cupressales; family Cupressaceae; genus Sequoiadendron; species Sequoiadendron giganteum. Next base: position 335,450,858 of record CM021107.1, read on the forward strand.
AAATGTTCAATCATATATAATAAAATATTTACCATAGATTAAAGATTTATTCTTCTTATTATAGTCTCAATATTTGGTATTAAGCTTTGTTATAGATTTCATCCTCAAAAAGTGAAGATTCATTAAGTGAATAGCTCATTGGGGGTTGTTGGTTATTTCTGAATTGAACACCCCAATTAATTTCACGTAACTACCTGGGTCTTGGCTACAACCACTTGCTCGAGTCTTAAACCTAACACGTTAGAGCGACTACTCTCTATATAATCTCTAAGTGAATCTTGTCATGAAATGATATCTCCTTGACCTTCTCGGTCACAACGTAGTATGGATATTACATAGACCAAGTCTACTCAAAAGGGGTTAGATCTCCATTAAGAATATATCTTCCTTTTATTTTTAATTCTTCATGCATTTTAGTGAAATCTTGTTAACCAAGGATAGACATAGTCATAGACCACTAGTCTCATCTTGCAATAATTTTGCATAACATAAATGCTTGCTCACTAAGATTGAAATATAACTAATTTTGTAAGGAATACCTCAGGCATAGAATTCCTTGGTCACACATTAGTAACCTCTGGGTTCATGCCATTGCCTCAAATTCAAACCCTACCATGAAACAAAAGGTTTTACCTTCTCACCTATTCTTAGGTTTCTTTAGCAATGTTAATGACTCTATGCCATCGACATGACATATGCAAGGTTGTAAAGGATATTCTGACGTAACGTTATACAAGCTTGGTGATAGTAATATTTGATATAGATAGAGGGTTACTCCCTCTTACTCAAGTTTTCAAATTCCAAATATCAGGATCACAAAAATCTCATAAGGAATAATAAGGTTACATGATATACATAAATCATCAAGGTGATAATCAAGCCTTCCTGGTCATATTGTAGGGTAAAGGAATCATATACAAACCCCCTTGCTAAAGAGTATATCCCATTGAAGTGCATTTCTCAACCTCCTAGTTTAGTATATCTAGACTCTTGGAGAGGTCTAGCTTAAAAAGTTCTCAATTAAATACGACTTTTTTGACACTAAATCATGAACAAGAATAAAAGATTAGGTAATACAATGAACCTAGCTAAGCATTTTAATGAAGGTCTATGTGCTCTTCTACCAACTCGGAAGCTCACAACAACCTATTGTATGACTTGAATATCTAGCCAAGATACTATAGTTCAACTTTTGCTCAAAGAAGGTTTCTTAGTGTAAAATTGTATTCACATACTACTGTAACTCACATAATGAGAGAGGAGAGGAACAAATCCTTTTAAATGAAACGAAGAAAGACTTCTCTGAGTTTAGAATGACAGATTTCAACTTTTACTTTGCTATTTCTAACAAAAGGAAGAGAGTTTAAAAGTGTGACCTGTTGAAAAGCTTCAGCTGCACTACCCAAAATGTTGTACCCGTATTTTGGCTCACCCTTGTGCAAGTAATTGATGGAATAAAAAAAGTGATATTCAAAATGACAACATAAGGAGGAAAGCAACAATTCCTATATAAATCCAAGGAACCATATCACCTGCAATATTGGCGTGTGCAAGGCAAAGCATGGAAGCAAACTAATGATATCAATATCAATCTTGAAGTGGTCGTCATTGTCCATGTATAATTGCCACGGTTTTCCATTGGAGTGGTGTTGGAGGTATTAGAGAGCCATTAGGAGTGGCGCTGGAATATTTTATTATAGGATGGATGACTTGTCTCTGTGGAATGCTAACCTCTTCTCACTACCTAAGAAAATCCCCCATTCTCGAGTAAGTATTCTCTAGAGATCAACGCCATCACCCTCTCTTTTTCCTCTCCTTCCCCTCCCCTTCTCAAATGGCATGTCTCCTCTTAGAATAGTACTCGTAGAGTTAGTTATCCACCCTCTAGTTATAGAATGATTTGCCCCCACCAATTTTACGAGATGAAAGCTAGAGATGATATGTGCTAATCTTTAAATTATGCAATGCATAATAAGTGTCACCTTTTGTTATATATACAACAGTTAATGATTTCATTATGTTTGAACTTTAATTTTTTTTTTATAACCGCTTCACAATTATATGCTACGGTTAATCAAGGTTTAAAAAACTTAAGAATTACTTTAATCTTTATGTCCATGGCTTGATATCACCAAACAAAGTTTACCAGTGTAAAAACTTATATGCCAACTTTAAAGTATAGACTTGTGTCTTTTATGGACTTCAAGTGTTAGAATTATCATTGAATCTTGTCGTTAAAACTATTGCAACCATGAATTTAAGGCATGAACACATATTTTAGCTAGAACAAGACATTAGAAAGTGTATCAACTACCTTTTATCATATAAAATACACGCTCCTTGATAATGAGTCAAGCCAACTCAACTTAAATGAGTTCTTCCTTTTTACAAGGAATTGAGCACTAATAATAGTTCCACAACTATATTAGCCATTTTATAATTTTTTTTTTTTAATATAATGGTAATAACTATTTAAAAAAGGTACATCATTTGCACGAAATACAACGTCAATGTATATGTTGAAACTTGGCATCATTTCTGAAATAAAATTATCATACCTAAACATTTATTGAATAACATGAATATAGACATGAGTATGTATATGTTAACTTTCCTCACAAGTAGCATATTCATGCGTATATCTGCATATATATAAACAAAAAGGCTAAAGAACCCTAAAACGATCATTTCTAAACAAAATGATTACCATGACCCACTAATTCAAATAGGCTTACCTCAAAGATGCTAGAACTTCCCTTATACTTACTAGGTTATCAAAACAATACTAGACCAATGCTAGCTCAGATGGCATAAATAGAGAATCCTCAATGTCACCCTCCTCCAAGGTGATACTCCCCCTCTTTCTCTTTGGAGGTGTTCAGATCACTCCTACAATCTTACTCAAGAACAAATAGGTAGTTAGCCTGAAAAACATTACAGCTTGATCATATCATTTCATTTACATTAGTCATTTTCTTTAAAGGAACAAAATCATCCCAATTAATTTTATCAGATTCATGTCCATAAAAAATCTTCAACATTCCATTTAAATATAGTACATATCATTGCCCAAATCCATTGTAATATGCAACTTTCAAAGTTTCCTAATTTCATGATTCATCATAATTACCATAAAGTGAAAAATAATTTAAAAATCTAGGGTAGGGTGTAACAATGTTTTTTTTTTTTTCGTTCATATATCACTTACTAACAAAAAAAAAAAAAAACACTAGTCTTGAACAGCACATCAAATTTCATTAAACTTGTAAGAAACTTTCAGAAACAGATACAAAAATCACATTTACCAAAAAAGAGAGTCGCTTTTTCACAACTGATCATGCTTTCCTTGCATTCTATCACGTTTGATTTGCATCTGGACGTCTTTGCTCGACATACTTCCGCCTCTGTTAAAATTGTTGCTTCTACAACAACCCTACTCTATTAGACTAAAACCTATACAATGTCGCCTTTGGCTTCACTTTGTCACGTTTGAATTTACATTTGGTTGCCTTTGCTATGCATCCTATCATGTATGCTCAGTGATTTTCTGCGTTTGCTAGAAATAACAGTTGCATTTGTCAGAACTATCACGTTTGTCAATAACCTAAACTTTATCAAACATGTAAACATTTTGAACTAGAAACTATCATAATTATTGGTCCTACCATCAAAACATCTGTCACAGTGGATCTTTAACTTCTACATAGTTGATTATACCTTCAAACATCACAATTATCCTTCAACTATATTTTCATAGGAAACATCAACATATTTCATTTAGATAAAAACATAAAAATATTTTCAAACATAAAAAAACTAATCAATATCAATCTTTTGAGATCGGATCATTAACATCCTTTTGGATCAAACATCAAACATCCTTTTTGAACATCAACATATCAAACCTATCAACCTTTGCTAGTACCTTTTGATATCATCTTTCTATATCTTGTGAACTTTTAAACTTAGAAGAACTATCTTTCTCCTAGATTTACAGATCATCACTATCATCCCTCTTTGTTTGAATTCATGAGTCTAGTCCAAAAAAATATATCAACAAATCATTCATCAACATCTTGAGATACTAGCATAAAACAACTTTGTTATCCTTTTTGTCCAAAGATTAACCATACAATCCAAAATCAACTTTAATGTCATCCAAATTCCATATCAACTTGAAAATCACTCTTTTGACCAAAATATTTGTCTACACATCCTTTAAACAAATAAATACAATACAAGCAAACATTACACATCATAGATCTTTTCCATAACTTAGGTATATTAGGACTTTTATGAGTACAAAAATATCACAACATAGAAAGAAAATGACAACCAACATTAGTAGCTCAAATGTTCCAAACACTATCAATGCCAACATGAAAAATATGCATATTGCAAACATTGAAACTTCAACTGAAATGCCATGGGGGTACTTTACTCCTCAACCAACAAAAATAAATCCAACAAGCATAGATCCTTCATTTAATAAAAATGTAAATCCTTCTTTTCAACCAAAAAACGTAAATCCTTCATTTCATGAAAATGCTAATCCTTCACAACAAGACCTACACATTCAACATAGGAATCAACCAACTAGAGGACAAGATGGTTACATAGAAGAGTATCTGATGAAGACCTTATCGAAGGGAAGATTTTAGAAATGATACAAAACTTCAAAATGTTAAAGGTCATAGATAAATTTCTTAGTTCAAATCTTGACACATACTTTTATAGTCTTGCATAATATGGTGCCAAGTTACCCTATGATTATAATGTTGACAATCTTAGGGATACAACCCTTTTTTCTAGAGATGAAGATATGGTGGTTAGACAAGTCTTTAAACCTCCTATACCACGTAAGGTTCCAAGCCATTTTGCACAAACAAGTAATCCTTTTCAAGCAAAACAAGTAGAAAACCCATTATATAGGCAACCATCCCAAATAGAGCAAGTAATGACAACTCAACAAAATTAACTTGATCGTAATATATTGGGAATACAAAAAGAGCCTCAACAATTAAAAAATCCTTTTACAACTCCTTCGGTAGCTTATAATTCTTCAACTAGTACATGGAGACCGAACGCATCAAGAAATCTATATGCAAAATGCACCTCCACAAGGTCAAAACTCTAATGTAAAAAATGTGTTGAATCTTCCTTATAGACCATTAAACCCACCATTGCATGATACCATGCCACCAAAACCACAACACATTGCATCACCCATTTATACCATACCAAATCCACCTACACAATCACAAAAACAACCACCCATATATCAACACACATAAATCAATCCACCCCAAAAACAACCCATGTATCAACAACATAATGCCCCACAAGGTTTGGTTCAAAAACAACCTTCTCATCAAGACCCTTGACAAAATGCTCAATAAACTTTCAAAATCAGGACCCTAATGCAATGAAATATCAACATGGTCCTTTATATACATAAACTCCTCAATAAAAAAACATTGTTCTACAATAAAATCTTGTTCCACAACAACAAAACATGAATCCACAATACCAACAGAATCTTGTTCCTCATCAACAAAATATTGTTCCACAATAAAATCTTGTTCTTCAATAACAAAACATGGACCTATAATATCAATATAATCTTGTTTCTCAACAACAAAATTATGGTCATCAACAACTATGTGTTAATAGTCAATATGCATATGTTAATCCAGAAGATCAAAATAATACTTCACAATATCAATACAATGCTCCTCAAGGACCAAGCATCTCTTCACATACACATAACATACTTCAAGGTTCAATACATAATCCCAACTCATATTACAACTCATCATTCTTTGGATAGCCAAACTATAACCCATCTAATCCTCCACAAGATACACAAGAAAATGAGTTAGCATTATAAATTTAGAATATTAAACAAAACTACATGATATACAACTTGGGAAGACCAAGAAGAGTTATGATTTGGAGGACATTTTCCCTTATCTTTATGATTAAAGCATTTCCATGATTCCCCTCCCTAAGAGCTTTGAAATTCCAAAATCTGAAAAAATACAAAGGAAGAGGAGATCCCATTGAACATATACGTGAATTTTTGGTAGCATGTATGGACGTGGCTAACAATGAATCTTACATGATGAGACTATTTTTGAGGAGGCTTGGTGGAAAAGCAATAAAATGATTTTATCATTTACGTTTTGGACTTAAGAAATTCAACAAACTATTAGAAAGATTTATCAATCACTTTTTGTAAAACATCAAACAAGATACCACCGTTCCTAACTTGTATAAAATCAAACAAAATCAAGGAGAGACATTTGCTTCTTTCTTGTATTGGTGGTGGCACAAAGCAAGTCTAAATGGTTTGTCCCACAAATATAACTTGTAGACATATTCATGTGAAATCTAAACACCGACTTCAACTTCCAATTAACCATGCTATGTCCAAACACATTTGATGATATCATTGGAAAGGGCATAATTGTTGAAAGGGATATTACTACAAAAGGAGCTAAAAAACTATACAACAATCAAGATCAACCTTCTAATACAAATTATAAACCTCACTTGTGGGAAAATAACAAAAATATTACTAATAATGGAGTAGTGGATACAAAATTTGTACAAACCATACAATCTCCACCTAATAATCCTCAACCCCATGTTCAAAGAAACCAACAAAATAATCTTCTAGACTATCAAATGAATAATCAAAATCAAAATCCTATAAGAGGAACACTAAGACCTAATGACAATATTTTTAATCAAACTCGATGGAAACACACTCCTTTGGGAGAACCTGTTGAAGTGGTCTTGTACGAAAATTGCTACAATCAAACCTTATCAAACTACCTGAACAAAGAAACTATGAGGAACCACAATTCAAACCCCCATTGGTACAATTAGAATGACCATTGTGAATTGGATAGAACCAAGGAACATAAAACAAATAACGACACGAAACTAAAGAATCTCATACAAGATCTAATTGATAAGGGAGAAGTCGATATTGAACATTGTCCTAGGAATTTTGGTAACAAGGACTTGGGAATCTACAAGGATCCAATCCTTGATCATGATAAAGGAAATGACCAAGGTAAGGGAAGGGATTACAATTAAGTTGCATACAACTATGACCATGTAGTGGGAGCTACATTTGAAGCCAATCACAATATTGTAGTTGTGACTATAGTTTGTAAAAATTCTTAGTGTAACGCAAATACATGATGAGGGAATATTACAATCCAGGGAGCCAAACCACAATCCAAAAATTTTCCTAAACCTCTGTGAGCCGGCTACAACCTTATTGATCATCTTAAAAAGACTCCCACATATATTTCCATCCTCGAACTTCTCAAGATATCCCCAACTCATAAAGAAGTTCTAGATAAAGCTCTTTTAGACTCATCAGTGCCTAATGACATAAACACTAATAAGTTTCAAGCCATGGTGGGGCACATTTCTTCTACTCACCACCTCATATTTTCTAAAATGGATCTTCCATTACACACCTATCATAACCAAGCTTTATACCTTGAAGTTTGCATCCATAAGCACAAAATAAAGAGAGTAATGATAGATGGTAGTGCAGATCTAAACATTTGTACCTCAAAACTGGTAAAGCAATTACGATATTCTGATGAGGTTATAGAGAAGAAAAGGAGTATTACAATTAGAGCCTATGATGATAATGATCTAGTGGCTTTGAAGGAACTATTAAAATTATTCTACAAGTGGGTCTAACAATAGTTGAAACAACCTGCCAAGTACTAGATTTTGAGCTACCCTACAACCATCAATTCTTGAAGTTCCCTTACCATGATAAGGAAGTCATTATCTATGCTAATCCAAAACCTTTTCATTATTTTAAGAACCAAGAAGAGTAATACACAAAGATCTTTCAAGTGCCTAGTAATAGAATTTCCTTTTGTTCATTCGAGTATGTTGATCCTACTTCTCTAGCCTTGTCATCCTCAGAAAATCTGCCTAAATCCGATCTCCAGATCCAAGTGCTAGAAAATGGTTGTGGGGATTATCACATAAAGCAACCCCTTTGTGTGGGAAATTTTTTTTTATCACCTAGATCTTATGAAAAGTCATAGTAAATCAAGGAAGCACATACTATAACCCATAGTATTCTCTAAGTGGGGATATTTGAGAAAAGAAGTCATAAAAGAAGATGTTTCTACTTGGCTATACAAAGAAGAAGAAGAACATGAGTTATAACCTATCCCTTTTGATCACAACAATAAGGGATTTCAATTGGTTAAGAACATGGGGTTCATAGGAAAAGGTGGCCTTGGTATACATGAATAAGGTATGAGAGAGCCTCTTATCCTAAAGAAACATAAGAAGAATCAAGGACTAGGATATGGTGTATTGGACAAAGAAAACCCTATCATTAAAATCACCAATTGTGAGGAAGTTTCGGTTAATACATTTAATGACGATGATTCCATCAAGGAAATATCTATGTATATCACTGACCTATTCGAGAATGTCTTTATCAATACCATCACTACCCTATCCTTTGACCAACCATTTGAGAAACATGAACTTCAACTCGTTTACCCTCAATTGATAGAGTGGGACCAACAACGATTGCTAGTTCTAGATATATTCCAAAATGATGAAGCTATTGCTAATTTTATGGGATTGAGAGATGATATGCCACCTAGGGATCATAAGGTAGGCTTTGACATAAAATGGTGAAGACACATACTTTGGAGGAGAGATTGGGTCCTTCAGTCAAAAAAGTGAAAATTTAAAAATCAAAAAGAGGACCTTTAGTGAAAATTGTAATACGACCTATTGGATTGAGGAAAATAAAAAATAAAGGACATATCTAAGGGTGAAAACCTCTTTTAGGTGCCCACATATGGAGGATTAAACCTCGCTAAAAATGTTCAAAACCAAGAGAGATCAATGATATTGGTAGAAGACTTAGAGTAGATAAACCTGAGAATATAAGATATACCTAGAATCACCTTTTATGTAGCTTCTTTTTACCTTGATGAAAAGAAGAACTTCATAGATTTCTTGGGAAACCGTACGATCAAATTTTCTTGGTCCTATGTGGATATTCCTATATTGGACCCAACCTTGGTATTTCATCATTTTAAAATCTTTCATAGAGTGAAGCATATAAAATAGAAGCTTTAAATTATGCATCCATAGATAACACCTCTAGTTAAGGTTGAACTATAAAAAATTCTAGATGTCGGTTTCATCAGACTGATTGATTACCTTGAGTGGGTGTCCAACCTTGTACCTATTTCTAAGCCCACTGGGGGAAGTAAGGATTTGTACCGATTTAGAGATCTTAACAGGGCATGTTTGAAAGATGACTTCCCATTGTTGAACATCGACATGATAGTGGATTTGACAACAAGTCACGAAATGCTTTCCCTAATGGATGATTTTTTTTGTATATAACCAGATCAAGATAGCACTTGAAGACCAACACAAGACTACATTAACTTGTCCTTGGGGAAAATATTATTGGAATTTAATGCCATTTAGGCTTAAGAATGTAGAAGCCACCTATCAAAGGGTGCTAACCATTATATTTCATGACATGCTCCACATTACCATGGAAGACTATGTAGATGATATCCTAGAAAAATACATAACAAGACAAGGTCATCTAGACAACTTGGCATGCATATTTGACAGGATAGAAGAGTATAGTCTACACCTTAATCCAAAAAAGTGCGTGTTTGATGTCAAATCAGGAAATCTCCTGGGATACATTGTATCTCATAGAGGTATACAATTAGATCCATCTAAGGTTAAGGTAATCATGGAAATTCCTCCCCTAAAGACTTTGAAACAACTACGGAGCCTTCAAGGTAAACTATAGTCCATTTGAAGGTTCATAGCCTAGTTAGCAGATAAATTTCATCCTTTCATGCATCTACTCTATAAGTATGTTACCTTTAAGTGGGAAGAGAAGTGTCAAGAAGGATTCCAATAGATCAAATACTATTTGGCGTCACCTCCTATATTGGTGCCTCCTTTACTTGACAAACCTTTGATCCTTTATATATCAACAACGTCAACAACCTTAGGCACCTTGTTGGCACAAAATGATAATAATGGTAAGGAAAGAGAAATGTACTATGTTAGTTGTACATTGGTGGGCTACAAACTAAACTATACACTTGTAGAGTGGGCTTGTTTAGTCATCTTCACATCATATAATCTCATACACTATATGTTGAACTGATAGATCAAACTAGTCTCTAAAGTATACCCCTTGAAATATCTCTTGGCTAAGGCATCTTTAACAGGCTGGATGGTGAAATGGGTCATGATTCTTATAGAATTTGATATAGAATATGTTGATAGAAAATACATTAAGGGACAATTGATAGAAGACTAGTTGGTTGAGTCACTTCTTGATGATCACCGCCCCTTGATATCAGAATTTCCTAAAGAAGGAATTCTACTAACAACTCAAATAACTGATGGAAATTGTATTTTGATGGTTCTCACACCAAACATGGGTCAGGAGATGCAATTCTCTTTGTTAGACCATAAGGAGACAGTATGCCAAAAACATATAGGATAAACTTTCCCTGTACCAATAATATGGTAGAATATGAAGCATTGATTGCAAGGTTGAGAATGCCAGTTGAGTGTTAGATCAAGGAACTAAAATTCTATGGAGACTTGCAGCTGGTGATCAGACAAGTGAATGACGAGTATCAAACTAAGGATGATAAATTGTTTCTGTATAAAAGAATGGTAGATAGTTTCAAGAAATACTTCTTATTCATTATCTTTGAGCAAATATTGAGGGTAAATAATAGAGTCATCGATGCTATGGATACCATTGGTTCTCTTCTTGACATGTCATAGAATAGTGTTAAGTATGAGTTTCTTGTGGAACAATTTCTTATACCAACCTTCGATATCCCAAAGTCTGAACTTGTGTGTAATGTTGTTGGTCGTAACTCACCTTAGTATCATGATATGAATGCCTATCTCCAAAATAGAATTATACCCTTGAACCTTAATAGTAAACAAAATAAATCCTTCATCTGTTGAACCTCACAATTCACCATACTTGGTGATACCTTATATATATGTATCCTTGATGGAACATTACTTCAATTTCTTAACCTAGAAGAGGCATTAACTAATTTACAAGAAGTGCATGAAGGTGTTTTTGGTGCACATTCTAGTGGACCTAATATAGTTAAGAAGCTATTTAGAATGAGTTATTGCTAGCCCTCGATGGAACAAGAAGGAAACCAATTTGCAAAGAAATGTCTCCAGTGCCAACAACACAGTGATCTTATTCATGCCCCAACACAAGAACTATATCTAATTACTACATTATGGCCCTTTTCATAATGGGGACTTAACCTTATAGGCAAGATATCCCCCACTTCATCTAGCAAACATAAGTTTATCATAATTATCACAAAGTATTTTACAAAGTGGATAGAAGTCGAACCTCTGACTTATATCATGGGTAAACAAAAATATATATTTTGAACTACTTAGTTTATCATTATGGCATACCCCAGACCATTGCCACTAACAATGGGACTCCATTTAAGAATCAAGATGTATACGCACTCTACTTAAATTCCATATCCAACATCTCTTGTCAACCCCATATTAGCACCCCTAAGGAAACACTTAAGAAGAAGCATAAAAAAAATAACCTTGAAAATCCTTAAGAAGATTGTTAATGACATTGGTTGTGACTGACACCTACAACTAAATCTTGCTTTGTGGGCCTATCAGATGAGCATCCTTCACCCACTAGAGCTACCCCTTTCTCACTTGTCTACAAAATAAAATCCATCTTGCATGTAGAGGTTGAGATTCCTTCCCTAAGAGTATCCTTGTAGAACCTGGCTGATAATGAAGCATACCAAGCATCTAGACTCTAGGAGCTTGAATTGTTAGATGAAAGATGTTTGACCACTCATAACTGTTACCCAATTTCACTATTAGATCAATCAGGTAGAGCTCTTGAAGTTTTTTAATGAAAATTAGGGTTCATTTTAGTACTGATATATTCATTCATGTGTGTAAAAATAAAAAACAAAAGATTACATTACTGAACTACATTTATGCTTATGCATACAAAGAAGAAGATTGTACAAATATTTTCAAGAAAAGTAATATTTATTAACAATGTAAATGTATAAGGTCTCACACAAGTCATCAAACTATCTGCTTCAATGAAAATAAAAGAAAATATTATACATTTATAGATATTACAAAGGAATGCACATATAAGGGAAAAATACCAACTATTTCTTGAATGACTAGTTCTAGTTGAGTTTCCCTGCATCATTCCCCATCTTTCGCTTGTATTGTGTCCAAATATCATTTCTTTTTCGATCCTAATTGCTTGCATTTGAGAGAGAAGGTTTTCTTACAGAAATGGAAGGTATTTAATCCATACATGCATATACCTCTATAAACATACAATATGATCCTCAAGTGCACTAAAACAGTTAACACCATAAAGACGTTCAGAAAACAAAAGGACTATCAAGCATCTCTGTCATATGCACATATTTTTTCTAACTTGTTTGATTCATGTAAATGTATAGGAAAAGTAATTTTGTTGTTTTGATTCATTTGATTGAGGCATGTGGGTTAAAATGTGGCTCCCACAAGGGTTGATCCCAACATTCTTCCCTTTTGTGATTTTAAGAGGTTTAGAAAGGTATATCATCTCCTTATGATTCACTTAAGCAGGAACACACCATTTATGATAGTGAGTTTTATTCACTGTCCTAGATGACATATACTTGCTCAGGGAAATCATAAAGGATGTATGCAATAATATGTATCAAAACAGACTGCATAAATGCATTGATGTTCTAATCCATGAAAGCACAACCTATGAAGAGTTATTAGGAACTAACTTGAGTCACATGAAGCAGTAAATTATACATACAGGGCTCAGATTATTGTAACAGGTTAATTACTTGAGGTGGAGGATCAACCCCTTGCAATTAGCATTGGTGGTGTTTTCCATAAAAAGATATTCAAGGCATAAACACAAAGAGGATCCCAACTTTTATTAGGTTTTACAGAGCACATGAATGTATGGAATGCATGAATAATTTCCTAGGGACAACAATTCCTTGCACAAGCATATCTTTACCATACAACTAAAAATGGAGCACATATTTATCATGCCAGTAACAAATGCCATTACAAAATCCATAATTATTTAAAAAAAAATGAATGGCACTATTTATAAAGACAATTATAGACAACAATATTAGGAACAAACAAGTGAGGATACAAATCTATAACTGATTTTGTGTTGGTTTGTACAAATAGAATCATCATGGAGTATGATAGTCAAATCAATGAAAAAGAACAGTATAGAAACTTAATTGCCAGATTTATTTTCTTATTCATCAATAACCAAAAGGCAAGTTACTTTAGTGATGTTTATAAATCACTTAAAGTATAAATGTTGTTTTAATGCAAAATAAATAATGATTAAGCTTTCAACGCATGCAAAGAGAGGAGGATATAGATATGCTTTGGTTTATGAAATTCCAAGTATATAGGGAGGTTAAATCAGTTTACAAACACATGGAGGAGATATAGGAGTTGTTTTTAACTCAGTTATGAGCATTGGAGAGCATCTTGAAGTTTGTTTTGCATGCTTTTATGGTGGACTTGGTCAAGTTTGACCTTTTCATGTATATTGACGCCTTTTGGAGTGGATTTACATGCTATATTTTGGGATTTTTGAGGGAATTTGACCGAAGAAGCTCCCAAGAGCTATTTTGATGGCTTTTGTTGGGAGTTGAATATAGTCACTTGTGTGACTCTTTTGTAATCGATTCTTGATTTGCAATTTCTGAGTTAGTGAATTTTGGAGTCCTCTTGATAGATTTTTGGCATGATTTTGTAACTCAATTTTGGATATGAAATACAAATAACACCTTGGATATTATAGACTCAATTTTTCCTTCTTATTCTTGGAGTATTGTGTATTACCAAGTGATTGATCAAGTTATTAGTGAGGTATTTTAATCTCCTTATAGCTTTGTCTCACATTTTCATGCCATTTCTGCAAAAGTATGTTTATGCAGGTTGCAGGTTGTGTTTAAAGTTGCATATGTATTTTAGAATGTGAAAGTATTTTCCATTTTAAAAGTAATGCATTCAAACTTTCTTGTGAAATGCTTATGCATGAACCTACAAAAATAAGTTGTGCAATTTAAATTCTGTCATTAATGTTTAAGTGTATGGAATTATGAAATTTCATAGTCCTAGTTAGTTTGGTGTATCATCAAATACCTTCATTTACAACATTTTCTTTCAAGCATTCCTTCTCCATTTTCCAAAAAATCAGTAGTTTTAGGTGATAACTAGTTAGGAAGCCGACCTTTTTTAGAGATTCACTCTATCTTATAGGTTAGCCCACAAAAATTTGAGTGTTTCCATGTTCCTCTAGAATACTAAGTTCTATAACTTAGCTAGGGTGCAATTCTATAAGATAACAGTTTTTGGCATGCTCGGTGGGGTTGTCGAATCAAGACAATACAAAAATTTCAAGTAGTTTGCTATTTTTGATGTGCAATTAGTAGATTTCAAATCATTCAAGAGGTTATTGAATCATATTTGGTGACTCCGTGAAGTGAAAAACAACAGAGCCAATGTTGTTACAGCTTATGAGAAAGATACAAACAAGGAGCTCTAGGGAATTTGAGTTTTTGCAGCTATCACCACCTAGAAGACAAGGCAGAATAGAAAAAAGAACCCCTCCATCAAAGAGAGTTCAATCAACACCACCTAGTTTTAGACCAGAATCATTTTTCTTGCCACCAAGGAGGAGAGGTGGACCACCCAAGATGCATAGCAATACTCATTCTACCTCACCAAGCTATAGAACAGAAGGTTCACTTTCAAAAAACCCTCAAAAATTAATTGTAGCAGTTACTATACTTGTTCCAGCAGTACCAGTTCAAACTACCCCACCTCCAGTTGTTCAAATGGCAAGGAATCAACCATTTATCACTTTTAATGGAGGCATTCCACTAAATCTTGTGCAACATAATGACATACCTATTGCTGCCTTGAAAATCCTGCCTATTAATAACATACCAAGGAAATTATCAAGGTGCAAGACATAGGGTGAACGAAAGGACTTTTTAGCCTTATGCTCCAACTCCTGTTAATGCAGCTAGGGACCTTGTCCCTGTTCAAAACAACCTTGCAATAGATTATGAGTGGTGCTTTCCTTGCAACCAACCTCATGATCAGGCCACATGCTCTAATGGAGTCATCAACCAAACATTGATGGTGAAGAATGCTTCAAGCTCATAGCCTAGTGTACCTAGTGATGGACCTCCACAAAAACAAGATCAACCTCCAAGTGATGCCACTTTTATGAATTTGTAGGGAGAAGAGTTTTTTAGAGTAAGCAGGGATGATTCCCTAATTGCAATAAACACAAGAGCCAAGAAGAGGGTCCTTGAGGTTGAGCAATCAACGAACAAAGGAAAATAATCTGAAAAACCATCCACATCTCAAGTTCCTCACATTTTGCAAAGGAATCCCCAAGGTGCTACCAAGGAGCAATCTCACTTGCAAGTGGACCCTGTTGGTGTAAAGACCCATCAAAAGGTAAATGTTGCTGCACCTTTCAACATTGTTGAAAATATGAAAAGAATGAATGTGAAAATGACCATGTGAGACTCTTTAGCCATTCCAAGTCAAATAGACTTGTTACAGTCTGCCTTGTTTGAAAGAAGAGTGCCTATTGATGTTTCTATTGACACGTTTAAAGCTGTTTTCAAAAAATGCACCTTAGGACATCAACAAAAAACTAGGTAAGGATGTTAAACCTCCCCCTTTCTATGTGTATTTGATAATAGGGGATAATATAGTACATAACTATATGGTTGATAGTGGAGCTAGTAGTTCATTCATGCCTAAAAATATAGCAGATCAATTAGGATTGAAATACCAACCCCTTGAAAAGGGAGTAGTTCAACTTGATGGTTCAACTACTAACATAGTAGGTATTATTAAGGATGCAAGCCTTACACTTCATGCCTGCCCTAAATTCTCCATATCTCAAGAAATATTTTTCATTGACCTACCTCCCTACTTTGCATTATGCTTATCAAGATATTTGACTGCTAAGATAGGAGGTTATTTGTCTTCAGATTGGTCCCATATGCTGTTTAGGACTAGGTACAAGACAAACGTGACAATTAAATCTGAGTTGCTTGCTAAGGACCAGATTGAACCCTATGTTCCAAGTGCTATGAATGACAATTGTGTCATTCTTGATGATAATGAACTTGTTGCTTTTAAGGAGCTGCAAGCTGAATGTGTACCTAATATACTTTTGAATGAGTGGGCAACGGAAAATTTGGTAGATGAGCCATGCAAACACATTGAGGAGAGAGGCCTATGTGTTTGTATGTTTCATGAGCCTAAAATAGTTATGCAAAACCTTGAGAAGGATTCTGACCAACAGTTAGAACAATAGGATCAGATTTGGAAATATTTTTTGATGGTTCTAGAAGCAAAAATGGAGTAGGTGAGGGTGCAATGCTTGTGTCCCCGCAAGGTGACAAATATTACTTTGATTTTCATTTTGATTTTTCCTGTTCTAATAATATTGTTGAGTATGAAGGTTTAATTCAAGGCTTGGAATGAACTAGGAAAAGAGGAATAAGGTGCCTATAAGTATTTGGTAACAGTGAACTAATTGTCAATCAGGTAAGAGGCTTGAATGTAGCTAAGAATGATGCTTTGAAGTCTTACAGAAACAAAGTTTAGGATATGATTGAGAAATTCCATGCTTTTAGTTTGGTTTCTATTCCTAGGAGTCAGAAGAAGCATGTGGACAGACTAACTCCAATAGGTGCACAATTGATATTCCCAATGAAATTAAGAAAGAAAAAGTACAACAATATGTCAAGATTGTGGTTAGGCCATCTATTCCTGACAATAATGTTCACTAGCAAGTCTTTGAAAGTGATGAGTAGGTTTTGAATTTTTTTCTTGAGGAAGATGAATTTACTATTGTAAATCAGGAGAAACTAAAATAGTAATACAATGATCAGATAATACAATTGAGGAAAAACAAGCTTCCCAAGGGTCTAGTAAGCTTGGAATCCATTTTCAACACTGATGATCATATTAAGAAAGATAAAGTTGGTTTATAGATCAAAGAAGACCACTATGAAGAGCTGGAAATATTCAAAGGTAAGCTTCTTAAAGTTGGTAAAGTCTATTCATCTGAAGATAGGCAAGATTTTATTTCTTTGTGTCAAGAATTTCATGATGTGTTTACATGGGAGTACTTTGATTTAAAAAGTTTTGACCCTCATATTGCTCAACATACCATAGAATTAGAGCCCGATTCTAAGCCTTTTAGGTAGAAACAAAGGCCTTTAAACCCTAAGCTTGAGCCTCTCATGATTAAAGAGTTGACCAAACTGGTTGAGGGGGGTATTGTTGAGAAAAATGTGTCTCAACTTCCAACTTGAAGCCCTTGTTTTAATGACTTGGAAAAAATATGGTTTTTCTACAGTTTACCGCTATACCACGCCTGGCCCTATTTTTCCTTAACCAATTTACCGTGGCAGTCAGTTCATGCCTTGGTGGTACCACAGTGAAGGCCCTAATGGTTACCTCGTTACCTCTCACAGTCTCTTCCTTGGCTACGGTGGATACGATTGGCATCTTTCGGCTTGTCTTGTCAGTCACCGCCATACCACGGGTAGTTAAGTCTTTGACAGTGGTGGTCGTGGTGAGACCACCTGCGGTCGCCTTGGTAGTTACCGCCTTACCGTGGGTGGTGGGTCCAATCACCATGATGACCGCGGTGAGACTGCCTATGGTTCATCTGACGATTACCACCCTATCGAGGGGTGGCCTATCAGCCCCCATGGTAGTGTGGTTTAACCACTAACAACTATGCTCGATGGTCACTACCATACCATGGGTCTTCGCTAATCGGGTAGTGGTAGCGTGGTGCAGGCAAGGGGCGAGCTCAGTGGAGTCAAAGAATGAGCTCGGATGAGCTCACCGCATTACCATAGGTTGACTCGGTTGGAGCTGGAGTAGCATGGGGAAGCTTGAGGGAGCTTAGACATGCTCACCGCATTATCGCGGGTGGGTCATCTCAGCTCGACGGTAGAGCGGTAGAGGCTTGGATGGATCGGATGGGCACAGACTAGGTTCTGATCGAGTCGGACTCGGAGTCAAAGAGAGACAATGAATGCAAGATGGACACATGGCAGTTTGACTGCATTGTTGTTGGTCAAAGGCATTTGTGGCAACAATAGTAATTGTAGGCTGACTTAGGCTGGTGAACAAGACTAGATTTGGGTGGTGGCATTAATGCTTGGGTAGATCGATTGCGTGATTGGAGGAGAGATTTATGAACCCGATGGTCAGCGATTGGTTGATGACATTGAATGCAATGCATGACTTATCAAGTCGAGTACAATATTGCAAAGATACAGAATTCAAACCTTATGTTAGAGATAACATTGTAATAGTGAGAAGAATTGCAAGAGATACTATGAGCTGATCAGAGAAGACTGAACATTGTATGTAATTATTTTTTATTACTGGAATACAATTGTCTTGACTTTGGGTGGTGGGTTTTTTACCTGAAAAGGTTTTCCCATGTATATCTTGTGTCAATTTGTGAATGCCTAATTCTGTCATCTATTTTACTAGTTGTATTCATCTCAAATAGTTTTAGAAGCTATTAGAACCTATTTATTCTCTTCTCCTCTATTGTATTAGTGTTTAAGGGAATGTATTCCACACTGTTGGGTCATTAGATCCATGCCCGTTTTTCCCTTCAAGTGGTATCAGAGCTTGGCCCATTGTTTTATCCTTGAGAGAAAGCTCAGTTTTCTGTGCTAATAATGTTTCAGTGGGAGTCTTGCATTGTTGAAACTTGTTTCTATTTGAGATGGCGAGTACATCAGGTAGAGTAGATATTGAAAATTTTAATGGTAGCAACTTTGAGTTATGGAAACTCAAAATGGAAGACTTGCTGGTGGATAGAGACCTTTGGATTGTAGTGTATGGAACTATGCCACAAAGTATGACGCAAGAGGATTGGGACCTTGTTGATAGAAAAGAAAGAGGTCTAATAAGATTGAGTCTGACCGATTCTATGTTCCTGAATGTCCAGGAGGAGAATTTTGCAACTTCTTTGTGGAAGAAGCTTGGTGATATTTATCAGGGAAAGTCTCTGGTAAATAAGTTATTCCTGAGGAAGAAGTTGTACTCCTTGAAGATGGATGAAGGTGCATCTATTGTAGACCATCTGAACTCATTTAACATGAGTGTTACTCAGCTGGCATCTGTAGGTGTAAAGACTAAGGAGGAAGATCGTTTCATGCTCTTGTTGTGTTCTTTACTTGATAGTTGGGATCATCTGGTGATGGCTATTGGAAGCACAACCATTGCATTCAAGATGGATGACATGGTTGCTTTGCTCTTGTTAGAAGAAATGTGAAGGAATTCTTCTGAGATGGCCAAAGAGGCTCTTGCTATTTAAGGTAGACCAAAGGAGAAAGGCAAGAAGAAAGACAAGAAGTCAAAATCTAAATCCGCAAGGAGATCGAAGTCTCCTGCTAAAAATTTCAAGGTGAGATGCTGGAACTGTGGGCAACCTGGTCATATCCGGAAGGACTGCAAGGAGAAGAAGAAGAAGAATGCTTCCGAAAATGAATCTTCTCAAAGTGATGTAGACACCTTCATTGCAACAACCTTGACAACTCAGGCATTAGATGATGTTTGGCTGGTTGACTCAGGTGCGTCCTTTCACATGATGTCCATTAGAGAATGGTTCTTTAAATATGAGAAGTATGATGGTGGAAAGGTGTACTTGTCAAGTGATTCAACACTGAAGATAGTTGGTAGAGGAAGAGTCAGAATTCAGTTTCCTGATAGGAGAGTCAAAGGTATTGGTGGCGTACTTCACATACTAGGTCTGGCTTGAAATCTTCTTTCTGTCAGTAAGTTAAATGATGCTGGTGTAGAAGTTTCTTTCTCAAGTAAGGGATGTAAAATTGCTAGAGGTGCAATGGTGCTAGCTAAAGGTGTTCTTACTAGCACTCTGTACAAGCTGGATGCATGTCCCATTCTCTGTAATAGTGTCTTTGTAAAGTCAAGCAATGCTGCTCCTGTAGAGAAATATGAAGACACTTCTCTGTCTGCAAATTATTTGGAGGTAAAAATCCCAGCTGAGAAGACTATGCTATGGCATCATAGACTTAGTCACATAGGTGAGAAAGGTTTAAAGACCTTGAAGAATAAAAATATTGTAGAAGGGCTTGATGATTGTAATATTGAGTTAGATTTTTGTGAACATTGTATCTATGGAAAACAACACCGTGTTTCGTTTTATTCTAGTCCTCATAAATCTTTTGGTATATTGGATTATGTTCATTTATTTGTGTTTGGTCCAATTAATGTTCCTTTGTTATCAAACTTTAGATATTATGTTTCTTTTATTGATGACTGTTCGAGAAGGGAATTTGTATACTTTCTTAAAAGTAAATTAGAAGTGTTCAGTTGGTTTAAAGAATTTAAATCTTTGGTAGAGAATGAGACTGGAAGGAAAATTAAATGTTTGAGGATAGACAATGGCGGTGAATTTTGTTCTGTAGATTTTGAAAGGTATTGCACTGATCATGGAATTAAAAGGCATAAGACAATGCCTTACACTCCATAGAAAAATGGAGTTTCTAAAAGGTTGAACATGATGTTGATGGAAAAGGCAAGGAGTATGCTGAGCGGTGCTGGTCTGGAGCAAAATTTTTGTGTTGAGGCTGTGGCTACAACATGTTATCTAATAAATCGATCTCCTTGCTCTGCTCTTGTTGATAAGATGCCTTTGGAAGCATGGTCTGGTAAGAAGCCCTCTTTGAGGCATGTCTATGTGTTTGGCTGTGAGGCATATGTTTATGTGCCAAATGAAAAGAGATCTAAATTGGATAACAAGGTTGTCAAATGCATTCTCATCGGCTGTGGAGTTAGTGTGAAAGGATACAAGCTTTGGAACCCTATTACTGAGAAGGTTTTGTACAACAGAAGCATGATATTTCGTGAACTAAAACCTCTAGTAGGTGATCAATAGCTTGAGATAGATCAGAGTGACAAGAAGAAGGATGCAGTTGAGATTCCCCAAACTCCAAAAAGGGAAGAGCTGCATGGTGTACCTAAGACTGAGGAGAGCTCAATCAACTCTGAAATTTCTAATGATGAAGAACAACCTCAACCTGTAAGAAGATCTACACGAGAAAAAAGGCAACCTGAAAGGTATGGTTTCTCACTGTTAAATTAAAACTGTGCCTATGCTTTAATTACCAGCACCGATGAACCTAGGACTATGAAAGAAGCAATCAACATGGCTAATTCGAATTCTTGGCTGCAAGCCATGAATGAAGAGATGGATTCTTTAAAAAAGAATGAAACCTAGATTTTGGTACCACTGCCTAAAGGGAAAAATCCTATTGGCTGTAAGTGGATATTCAAAAAGAAGACAAGCCTTGATGGTAGTGTTGAGAAGTATAAGGCACAACTAGTTGCAAAGGGATTTTCCCAAATTGAGGGAATTGATTATGGAGAGATTTTTTCCCCTGTAGCAAAGATGACATCCATCAGATTTTTATTATCATTGGTAGCTGTCTATGATTTTGAAATTGAACAGATGGATGTGAAGACAACATTTCTCCATGGTGAGCTGGAAGAAGAAATCTACATGTCCCAGTCTGAGCATTTTGTTGAAAGAGGTAAACAAAATATGGTCTATAAGTTAAATAAATCTCTCTATGGTTTAAAGTAATCTCCTAGAATGTGGTACCATAAATTTGAAACATTTGTGTTGTTAATTGGATTTGTGAGATCAAAATTTGATTACTGCATTTATTATAAATCTGAGAATGATTGTGTGCTTGTTATTACCCTGTACGTGGATGATATGTTATTCATTGGGAATAGCAAGTCTATGATTTTTCATCTTAAATCCCAAAGTCTGCTACTGAGATCGAGGACATGACCAGTGTGCCTTATGCAAGTGTTGTTTCTAGTTTGATGTATGCTATGGTCTATGCAAGACTAGACATTGCCCAAGCAGTGGGAGTTCTAAGACGATTTATGGAAAATCTAGGAAGATCACATTGGGATGCTGTGAAGAGAGTATTCAGGTATTTGAAGGGGACTTTAGAATACACCCTATGTTACCATGGCAGCTTGGTTGCATCACAGAGGACTCTCATCATTCATGGGTATGCTAATTCAGATTGGGCAGGGGACATTGACAAAAAGCGATCCACCAGTGGATACACTTTCATGCTTAATGGTGGAGCAATCAGTTGGATGAGCAAGCGAAAGGCTGTAGTTGCTTTATCCATGCCAGAGGTAGAGTACATGGCTGCAACTCATGCCAGTAAGGAAGCAGGTTGGCTGAGGCATTTATGTTCAGACATACAATTTAATGTTGAGCAGATCACTATTTTCTGTGACAGTCAGAGTGCCATTTATTTGGCAAAGAATTCAACCTTTTATGCCAGGACCAAGCACATTGATGTGCAATATCACTTTGTGAGGGATATGGTTGAAGATGGCAAGGTCAGTCTGGAAAAGGTGGACACCTTGAAGAATGTTGCAGATGTTTTAACAACTCTGGTTAGCATAAAAAAGTTCATATGGTGTGCATAATCAATGGGCCTTGGGGCCTATGATAGACAATAACTTTTCAAAGTCATGGGGAAGCTGGAAATGCTCGCCAAGTGGGAGCTTGTTGAGAAAAATGTGTCTCAACTTCTAGCTTGAAGCCCCTATTTTAATGACTTGGCAAAAATCTGGTGTTTCTGTAGTTTATCGCCATACTGCGCCTAGCCCTGTTTTGCTTTAACCACTTTACTGCGACAGTTAGTTCATGCCTTGGTGGTACCATGGTGAAGGCCCTGAGGGTTACCTCATTACCGCTCACATTCTCTTCCTTGGTCATGGTGGTTGCGGTTGGCATCTTTTGGCCTGTCTTGTTGGTCACCACCATACCACGAGTGGTTAAGTCCTTGACCACGGTGGTTGCAGTGAGACCGCTTGTGGTCACCTTGGTAGTTACTGCCTTACCATGGGCAGTGGGTCCACTCACCGCGGTGAGACCACCTGCAGTTTGTCTGGCGATTACTGCCCTACCGTGGGGTGGCCTGTCGGCCCCCACGGTAGCGCGGTTTAACCGCTAACGACTATGCTTGGTGGTCACTACCATATCGTGGGTCTTCGCTAATTAGGTAGCGGTAGCGTGGTGTAGGAAAGGGGCGAGCTTGGTGGAGTTGAAGGGTGAGCTTGGACGAGCTCATCGCATTACTACGGGGAAGCTTGAGGGAGCTCAGACATGCTCACCGCATTACTACGGGTGGGTCATCTCAGCTCGATGGTAGAGCGGTAGAGGCTTGGATGAGTTGGATGGGCTCGGACCAGGTTTTGACCGAGTTGGACTCAGAGTCAAAGAGCAACAATGAATGCAAGATGGAAATGTGGCAGTTTGACTGCATTTTCATTGGCCAAAGGTATTTGTGGTAACAACAGTAATTGCAGGCTGACTTAGGCTGGCGAAAAAGACCTGATTTGGGTGGTGGCATTAATGCCTGGGTGGCTCGATGCAGGGAGATCGACATGGGAAGATCATTTGCGTGATTGGATGAGAGATTCATGAACCTGATGGTCGACGATTGGTTGATGACATTGAATGCAATGTATGACTTATCAAGTCGAGTACAATATTGCAAAGATACAAAATTTGAACTGTATGTTAGAGATAACATTGTAATAGTGAGAAGAACTACAAGAGCTACTATGAGCTGATCAGAGAAGACTAAACATTGTATGTAATTGTTTTTTATTACTAAAATACAATTGTCTTGACTTTGGGTGGTGGGTTTTTTACCTGAAAAGGTTTTCCCACGTATATATTGTGTCAATTTGCGAATGCTTAATTATGTTATCTATTTTACTGCTTGTATTCATCTCAAATAGTTTTAGAAGCTATTAGAACCTGTTTATGTTTTTCTCCTCTATTGTATTAGTGTTAAGGGAATGTATTCCACACTATTGGGTCATTAGATCCATGCCTGTTTTTCCCTTCAAGTATTATTTTCCCAATTAAGCATACCTCATGGGTCTCTAACCTTGTATCAGTTAGAAAGAAAAATGAAGAGATTAGACTCTGTGTAGACTTTAGAGATTTTAATAGAGCCTCATTGAAATATTATTACCCGCTACCCTCTATGGAGTAGACCCTTCAGGTAGTTGTTGGTTCAGAGAGATTTTATTTTCTAGACGGTTACTTTGGCTATAACTAGGTATTGGTCAAAGAAGAAGACCAGTACAAGACTGCTTTTACCATGAAATGGGGCACTATGGCCTACAAGAGAATGTCTTTTGGCTTGTCCAATGCTGGAGCAACTTTTTAGAGGGCTATGGACATCGAATTTTAGGGGCTAATTCATAAGCTAGTGCTAGTTTACCTTGATGATGTCACAATTTTCTCCAAGAATGTTGATGAACATTTGTCTCATTTGAAACAAGTGTTTGAGAGATGTAGGGAGTTTGGTATATCCCTCAATCCAAAAAGAGTATCTTTTTTGTCCATGAAGGAAAGATTCTTAGACAAATAGTGTCAAAACATGGGATCACCATTGATCCTGAGAGAGTTAAAGAAATTTTAGAGCTGCCTTTACCCAAGCATAAGAAGGGGCTTCAAAGCTACCTTGGAAGAATTAACTTCTTGAGAAGGTTTATTCCTAATGTTGCAACTCTTTTGAGGCCACTAACTATTATGTTAAAGAAGAATGTAGCTTTCAGCTACACAAAAGAAGCCAAACACAATTTTCAAGTAATTAAGGAGGCCTTATCAACAACTCCTAATTTGGTAAATCTGAACTTTTCAAAAGATTTCATTTTGTATGCTTTTCGTAGTATGAACATAATTTATGCTATGTTGGTATAGTAGAATGATGATGGTGTAGAGCAGCCCATTGATTTTTTCAGTTAGGGTTTAGAATATTATGAATAGAAGTACACTTTTGTGGAAAAGAATGTACTTTATGTTATTAGAAGTCTTTTTTTTCAGTTAGGGTTTAGAAGATTATGAATAGAAGTACACTTTTGTGGAAAAGAATGTACTTTTTGTTATTAGAAGTTTGAAAAAGCTTAAGCCACTGGTTTCTAATAGCATAATTCATTTAATGGTTGCTCATCTCGGTGTGAAGGAATTTTTGCTAAGTAGGGATTTGAATGAGAAAAGGGCAGGATGGATTACAAAAGTTATGGAGTACGATGTTGATATCAAGATAACTAAGATTGTAAGGGGTAAAGGGTGTTGTGAACAGCTAGACACAGGGTCTAAAAAAAAGAAAAGGCAAAAAAAAGACTGTTTTGGTCAATGGAGATGAACCTCAAAATGTTGCACTTGCATTTAAGTGTAGGTTGGTTATAGGATATGTTTCATTTCTTGCAGACTGGTGAGTGTCCACCAGGTTTAGATAGAGCTAAACAAAGATATTTTAGAATACAATAAGTTCCTTATGTGTTGGTTGATAACATGATTTTCAGAAAAGACCTTAATGGTGTAATGTTAAGGTGTATTGATAATAATCAAATTGATAAAGTGCTTCATGATTTCCATGATGAAACTGTAGGGGGCCATTTTTCCCCAAGAACAAATTCCAGAAAGGTAATGAGAGTTGGCTATTATTGGTCAAACTTGTTTAAGGATGTACATGCTTGGGCAAGAAATTGTGTGAAGTGCACTTTATTTTTAGGTTAGGAGAGGTTGTCAACTCTGCCTTTGCAACCAATTCAAGTGGAACAACCCTTCATGATATGGGGTATTGATTTCATAGGTGCCATTAACCCACCTTCTACTGTAGGTCACAGGTGGGTACTTACTGCAACTGATTACTTTACATGATGGACTGAAGTAGTGGCTTTGAAGGAAGCCAATGATTTTTTTGTTTTGAGCTTTTATGATGATAAGAACAAGGTTTGGAGTACCCGAATCAATAATTTCAGATAATGCCTTAGCATTTGTTGGATTGAGAGTAAGTGATTGGGATGTTAAGAATGACATATACTTGAATACATCTTCAAACTATTACCCTCAAGGTAATGGTTTGGCAGAATCAACAAATAAGAACCTGATAAGGATTATCAAAAGAACCATGGAGGATAATTATAGAACTTGGCATACTAAGTTGAAATCTTCTCTATGGGCAGATAGGATAACTCCCAAGAGGTCCATTGGGAATTCTCCATATGTATTGGTTTATGGTAACGAGGCAAGATTGCCCATATCTATAGATCTTCTAGCTCTTGATATTATGCATCAGCTTGGAATGCTTGAGGTGCAAGACCCAATGGCAGTTAGGTATGCTCAACTTATGGAGCTAGAGGAGACAAGAGATAAAGTAATGAAGTCTATGGAGTATCATCAACTCCAAACAAAAAGGGTCTTTGATAAGAAAGTGAATCCCAGAGTATTTAGAGAAGGTGACGTCGTGCTTAAATGGGATGAATTGAAAATTCGGTCAGGTAAGCACACTAAATTTGATAATTTTTGGAGTGGGCCCTTTATTATTACTAAATGCAAGGAGCACAATGCATTCCAGTTGTCAAAAATGGGTGGAGAAATTTTTCCTATCCCAATTAAAGGGATACACCTCAAATGGTGTTTTGAGGTATGATCTACCTCGTACATGTTAGGTTAGGTTTATGCTTTCAATAATTTCTACTACACCTTAGATTAGTTTCTATTTACATTCCCTAAGTGCTTTTTAGCATAGTTAGGTAGTTTCCCTTTTTCCAATTTTTGCATTCAATAAGTATCTTGGCGTTCTGATCTAGTAAGTTATAAAATTGAACAAGTTACTTTCAGATCTATTTTGAAGGTTTTTTTTTTGAGAGAATCTGTGCCCAATACATAAGCCTAGGCAACTGGTCTAATGTTTAGCATACAAACATTTAGTAGAGGTTGCCAAAATGTTACCCGATTTCACTATTAGTTGAATTAGATAGAGCTCTTGAAGATTTTTAACAAAAAGTTGGGTTCATTTTAGTACTTATATATTCATTAATGTGTGTAAATACAAAAAATAGAAGATTACATTATTGAACTACATTTATTCTTATGCATACAAAGAAGAATATTGTACAAATCTTTTCAAGAAAAGTAATCTTTATTAACAATTTAAATGTATAAGGTCTCACACAAGCTATGAGACTAACTGATTTAATGCAAATAAAAGAAAATATTATACATTTATAGATATTGCAAAGGAATGCACATATAATGGAAAAATACCAGCCATTGCCTGAATGACTGGTTCTAGTTGAGTTGCCTTGCATCATTCCCATCTTCTACTTGTCTTGCGTCCAATTGTCATTTCTTTGTCGCTCCTAATTGTCTGCATCTAAGAGAGAAAGTTTTGTTAGAGCAATGGAAGGTATTTAATCCATACATGCACATACCTTTATAAACATACAATATGATCCTCAAGTGCACTAAAATAGTTAGCATCATGGAGACGTTAAAAAAAAAGGAATATCAAGCATCTCTGTCATATGCACATATTTTTTCTAACTTGTTTGCTTCATGTGTAGGTATAGGAAAATTAATGTTGTTGTTTTGATTCATCTGATTGATGCATCTAGGTTAAAATGTGCCCCCCACAAGGGCTGAGCCTAACTTGCTTCCCTTTTGTGATTTTAAGAGGTTTAGAAAGGTATATCATCTCCTTATGATTCACTTAAGCAGGCACACATCATTTATAGTAGTGAGTTTTATTCATTGTCCTAGATGAAATATACTTTCTTAGGGAAATCATAAAGGATGTATGCAATAATATGTATCAAAACAGACTGCATAAATGCATTGATGTGATAATCCATGAAAGCACAACCCATGAAGATTTATTGAGAACTAACTTGAGTCACATGAAGTAGTAAATTATACATACAGGTCTTAGATTATTGCAATAGGTTAATTAATTGAGGTGGAGGATCCGCCCCTTGCAATTAGCATTGGTGTTGTTATTTTCCATCAAATGACAGTCAAGGCATAAACACAAAGAGGATACCAACTTTGTTCAAGTTTTATAGAGCACATGAATGCATGGAATGCAAGAATATATTTCCCAGGGTTAGCAAGTCCTTACACAAGCATATCTTTACCATACAACTAAAAATGGAGCATATATTCATCATGCCAGTAACAAGTGTCATTACAAAATCCATCATTATTTAAAAAAATTAATGACATTGTTTATAGAGAGAGTTATAGACAACAATCTCAGGAACAAAAAAGTGAGGATACAAACCTATAGATGATTCTGTGTTGGTTTCTACAAATAGAATCACCATGGAGTATGAAATTCAAATCAATGAAAAAGAAAAATATAGAAGATTAATTGCCAAATTTATTTTCTTATTCATCAATAACCAAAAGGAAAGTTACTTGTAAGGGTTTGAAGAGAAAAATGTTTTTTGGGGTTCCAAACCCTCAAAAGAGATACCAAGAACTAGTGTATGTTTATGATAAATATGAGAAAGTGCTATCTTAAAGATGACTGATTTTATAGTTAAATGAGGGTTGATTATTCTAAATGGGAAGGGGAGTTAAGGAAATCATTAGTAAGGGAAGATTGTGTGATGAAGGGTAAATTTAAATAAAGCAGGGACAACCATACTAGATGTAGTTCCAGAATAAGAACATATGAAACCCATAAATATTCAAAGTAAGGCTCAAAGCTAAGCCCCAAAATTATTGAAAGACAAAACCCTCAGCCTTATTCGCAAAGGGCCATGAAACAAATACCTGAAGGAGAATATGGCCGTAGCCTAGATATAAATTTTCTTGCCAAAATATGAAAATCCATTTGAGTTTTTCCCTCACATGTCAAATACTAAAGATTTAAATGAAAAGTAAAGCCATTTTCAGAAATTGCAAAATACCCAAAACTAGAATGGAACACGAGATAAAATACAAAAATTTGAACCCTCGAGCTAGGGTTTTTCAATATAAATGAAATATTCAGGAAAATGGCTAAACGAATACATGGCTTTCGTCATAGATGCTCCAAACAGGTTTTCATTCACAAAGAATGAAAGAGAGAAAATATAGAGGCTGAGGGTTTCCAAAAAATAAGAACAAAATCCCTTAATTTCTTAACAGATATGCAAAAAGGGCCTAGTCACTGCAATTTTAAAGAGAATAGGAAGATTCAAACTTATTTAAGTTTGGAAGTAGCTCAAAATGCATAAGAAAGTGTTCTTAGCTGCGACCTGAGATTTTCTCTTAAAATTTTCCTGAAATTGAACACAAATACATAAATGATTCTCTAAATCTTGTTTTTATCATTACGAAGGATTAAATACAAAATATCCATGGCGGACAAGAGGAGTAAGCAAACAGTAAATAAATTAAACACAAAAAATGAGAAGGAGCTATAGGATGTCGTGGCCTGGAAGGCCTAAAATCATTAATAAAGAAGCTTCTACTCACTTTTATTTTCAGAAAACAACTTACCAGCTTTTCTGAGTGGAAAATCGAAAAGTTTTGCATAGGAATCCCTCTACAATTTTTAGAAATATGTCATTTTAATCTTCTATAGTCAAGCTCCCAACAAAACCTATGTCGACGGCCTTAGCGTCTTCCTAAAGCTCTAAAGATAAAAATGAATGAATTTTCTTTCATTTTGTTTCCTTTTGTTCTTTAGGGTTTTTACCCTAAGTGGCTGATGGGAGCTTTAGGCATTTTGCCTATGTTTTTTAACAAATGAAAGGTAAATTATTGGGCCCGTGGGGTAAGATTTATATCTTATGCCTTAGGCTAAATGAAATTGCATATTCCATGTAATAAGCCTTTATGACATTTTTAGTATTTGTTTCAACTTTCTTTGTATTCAGATCATAGCCTTGTAAATTTAGCATTATATGAAATGTAAACATTTACTTTAGTGATGTTTATAAATCACTTAAAGTATAAATGTTGTTTTAATGCAAAATAAATAATGATTAAGCTTTTAATGCTTGCAAAGAGAGGAGGATATAGATATGCTTTGGTTTATGACATGCCAAGTATATAGTGAGGTTAAATCAGTTTGCAAACACATGGAGGAGATATAGGAGCTGTTTTTGACTCGGTTATGAGCATTGGAGAGAATCTTGGTGTTTGTTTTGCATGCTTTTATGGTGGAATTGTTCAAGTTTGACCATTTCATGCATATTGAAGCCTTTTGGAGTGGATTTACATGCTAGATTTTGTGATTTTTGAGGGAATCCGACCCAAGAATCTTCCAAGAGCTATTTTGATGGGTTTTGATAGGAGTTGAATATAGTCACTTGAGTGAGTCTTTTGAAATCAGTTCTTGATATGCAATTTTATGAGTTAGTGACTTTTGGAGTCCTCTTGATAGATTTTTGGCATTATTTTGTAACTCAATTATGGATATGAAATACAGATAACACCTTGGATGTTATAGACTCAATTTTTCCTTCTTATTCTTAGAGTATTGTGTATTACCAAGTGTTTGATCAAGTTATTAGTGAGGTATTTGAATCTCCTTATAGCTTTGTCTCACATTTTCATGCCATTTCTACACAAGTATGTTTATGCAGGTTGCAAGTTGTGTTTAAAGTTGCATGTCTTTTAGAATGTGAAAGTATTTTCCTTTTTAGAAGATAATGCATTCAAAATTTCCTGTGAAATTCTTAAGCATGAACCTACAAAAATAATTTGTGCAATTTAATTTTTGTCATTAATGTTCAAGTGTATGAAAGCATGAAATTTCATAGTCCTAGTTAGTTTGGTGTATCACCCAATAATTTTATTTACAAAATTTTATTTCAAGCATTCCTTCTCCATTTTCCAAAAACTCAGTAGTTTTAGGTGATAAGCAGTTAGGAAGTCGAACTTCTCTAGAGATTCACTCTATCTTATAGGTTAGCCCACAAACCTTTGAGTGTTTCCATGTTCCTCTAGAATGCTAAGTTTTGTAACTTAGCTAGGGTGCAATTCTCTGAGATAATATTTTTTCGCATGCCCGATGGGTCTGTCGAGTCAAGACAGTACAAAAATTTCATGTTGTTTTTTGGTTTTGATGTGCAATTAGTAGATTTCAAACCTTTCAAGAGGTTATTGAAGCATATTTGGCAACTCTGTAAAGTCAGAAACAATAGAGGCAGTGTTGTTACAACTTATGAGAAAGATACAAACAAGGAGCTCCAAGAATTTTGAGTTTTTGTAGCTATCACCACCCAAGAGACAAGGTAGAACAACAAAAAGAACCCTTCCATCAAAGAGAGTTCAATCAAAACCACCTGGTTTTAGACCAGAATCATTTTTCTCACCACCAAGGAGGAGAGGTAGACCACCCAAGAGACAAAGCAATAATCATCCTACCTCACCAAGCTATAAAATAGAAGGTTCACTTTCAAAAAACCCTCAAAAAGTAACTATAGAAGTTACTGTACCTATTCCAGCAGTACCAGTTCAAGCTACCCCACCTCTAGTTGTTCAAATGGCAAGGAATCAACCATTTTTCACTTTTAATGGAGGCAGTCCATTGAATCTTGCGCAACATAATGACATACCTATTGCTGCCTTGAAGAGCCTACCTATTTTTATAAAGGAGGATCAAACAACCCTGATTGAGCATATCAAAGATGTGGCCTCTTTCTGTGGGGTCCATCATTTAACTCAAGAGAATGCAGCTATCAGGCTACTAGATGCTTCATTTAAAAGTAAAACTTTACAATGGTTCAGGGGCTTACCAGTTGGCACAATTGCAACTTGGGATGACTTGGGAGACAAGTTATATAAACAATTTCAAGACAAATCAGACCACTTGTCACTAGTTGAGCAACTGACAATGATTAAGAGAGCTCCTCAAGAGTAGATGTCAAATTTCAATTTTCACTTTTAGAGGACATGGTTCAGAATTCTTGAAATGGTAAGGCCCTCTTCTGAATATGCTTTCTTATATTTTCTAATGGATCTCAATAATGACATCTCCATCATGATACAATCAATGGAAGGTGTTTCCTTACTTGATGCATATGATGTATCAATTAAAGTAGAAAATAGCTTAATTTAGGCTGGTAAGATAACACCTAGGCCACCAATGCCCATTTTTCTAGACATTTAGCCTTCCATGCCTCTGCAAATACCACCTTTTGCTCCTTTGCCAGCTGTACCAACATTACTAGCTATTGCCCAAGCTTCTATCAACCAAGGAACTTTTGTTCGAGGGTCATCTCAAGAGCTACAGGAGATCAAAAGTTTACTTTAATCTTTTGGTAATAAGTTAGTGAACATGGAGAAGCAACAGTCCCATAACAGACCACCATTTCAATAGAACCAAGGGCAAAGTCAGCCATATCAAGGCCAAAATCAGTAGTATTAAGGTAATAGGCCACCTTATCAAGGAAATTATCAAGGTGCAAGACAAAGAATGAACCAAAGGCCTTTTCAGCCTTATGCTCTAACTCCTATTAGTGCAACTAGGGACCTTGTCCCTATTCAAAACAACCTTGCAGAAGATTATGAGTGGTACTTTCCCTACAACCAACCTCATGATCAGGCCACATGCTCTAATGGAGTCATCAAACAAGCATTTATGGTGAAAAATGCTTCAAGATCAAAACCTAGTGTACCTACTAATGGAGCTCCATAACAACATGATCAACCTCCAAGTGATGCCACTTTTCTAAATTGGTAGGGAGAAGAGTTTTGTGGAGTATCAGGGATGATTCCCCAAATGCAGCAAACACAAGATCCAAGAAGAGGGACCTTGAGGTTGAGCAACCAGAGAACAAAGGAAAATAAGCTGCAAAACCATCCACATCTGAAGTGCCTCACATTTTGCAAAGGAATCCACAAGGTGCTACCAAGGAGCAACCTCACTTGCAAGAAGATCCTGCTGGTGTAAAGACCCATCAAAAGGTAAATGTTGTTGCACCTTTCAACATTGTTGAAAATATGAAAAGAATGAATTTGAAAATGACCATGTGTGACTCTTTAGCCATTCCAGGTCAAACAAACTTGTTACAATATGCCTTGTCCGAAAGAAGAGTGCCTAGTGATGTTTTTGTTGACTCGTTTAAAGCTGTTTTCACAAATGTACCTCAAGACAACAACAAACAGCTAGGTAAGGATGTTAAACATCCCCCTTTCTATCTTTCTTTAATAATAGGGGATAAGCTAGTGCATAACTGTATGGTCGATAATGGAGCCATTAGTTCAGTCATGCCTAAAAAGATAGTAGATCAATTAGGACTGAAATACCAACCCCTTGAAAAGGGAGTAGTTCAACTTGATGGTTCAGTTGTTAAGACAATAGTTATTATTAAGGATGCAATCCTTACACTTCATGCCTATCATAACTTCTCCATCCATCAAGACATCTTTTTCATTGACCTACCTCCCTACTTTGCATTGTCTTTATCAAGATATTTGACTGCTAAGATAGGAGGTTATTTGTCTTCAGATTGGTCCCATATGTTGTTTAGGACTAGGTACGAGACAAAAGTGACTATTAAATCTGATTTGCTTGCTAAGGATCACATTGAACCCTATGTGCCAAGTGTTGTGAATACTAATTGTGTCATTCTTGATGATAATGAACTTGTTGGTGCTAAGGAGCTGCAAGCTAAATGTGTACTTGATATACTTTTGAATGAGTGGGCAGTTGAAAATGTGGTAGAT
Organism: Sequoiadendron giganteum; assembly: GCA_007115665.2. Taxonomy (NCBI): domain Eukaryota; kingdom Viridiplantae; phylum Streptophyta; class Pinopsida; order Cupressales; family Cupressaceae; genus Sequoiadendron; species Sequoiadendron giganteum. Next base: position 335,484,606 of record CM021107.1, read on the forward strand.
GAGCCATGTAAACATGTTGAGGAGAGAGGCCCAGGTGTTTATATATTTCATGAGCCTGAATCAATTATGCCAAACCTTGAGAAGGATGTTGAACAATAGTTAGAACAACAAGATCATATTTGGAAAATGTTTTTTGACGGTTCTAGAAGCGGAAATGGAGCAGGTGGGGGTGCAATACTTGTGTCCCCATGAGGTGAAAAATATTACTCTGCTTTTCATTTTTCCTTTTCCTATTCTAATAATGCTGCTGAGTATGAAGGTTTAATTCAAGGCTTGGAATGGGCAAGGAAAAGAGGAATAAGCTGCCTACAAGTATTTGGAGATAGTGAACTAATTGTCAATCAGGTAAGAGGATTGAATGTAGCTAAGAATGATACTTTGAAGTCTTACAAAAATAGAGTTTGGGATATGATTGAGGAATTCAATGCTTTTAGTTTGGTTTCTATTCCTAGGAGTCAGAAGAAGCATGTGGATAGACTAGCTGCAATAGGTGCACAATTGATATTACCAATGACATTAAGAAAGAAAAAGTATAACAGTATGTCAATATTGTGATTAGGCCATCTATTCCTAACTGTAATGTTCACTGGAAAGTCTTTGAAAGTGATGAGAAATTTTTAAGTTTATTGCTTGAGGAAGATGAATTTACTGTTGTAAATTAGTAGAAACTAAAACAACAATACGATGATCAGATAATACAGTTGAGGAAAAACAAGCCGCCCAAGGGTCTAGTCACCTTGGAATCCATTTTCAGCACTAATGATCAACTTAAGAAAGGTAAATCTAGTTTATAGATCAAAGAAGAACACTATGAAGAGCTGGAAATTTTCAAAGGTAAGCTTCTTAAAGTTGGTAAAGTCTGTTCATTTGAAGATAGGAAAGCTTTTATTGCTTTGTATCAAGAAATTCATGATGTGTTTGCATGGGAGCACTTTGATTTAAGAGGTTTTGATCCTCATATTGCTCAACATACCACAAAATTAGAGCCTGATGCTAAGCCTATTAGGCAAAAATAAAGTTCTTTAAACCCTAAGCTTGAGCCTCTCATGATTAAAGAGTTGACCAAACTAGTTGAGGGGGGAATTATTTTCCCAATTAAGCATACCTCATGGGTCTCTAACCTTGTACTGGTTAGAAAAAAAAAAAGAGATTAGACTTTGTGTAGACTTTAGAGATCTTAATAGAGCCTCATTGAAAGATTATTACCTGCTTCCCTCTATGGAGCAAATCCTTCAAGTAGTTTCTCGTTTAAAGAGATTTTCTTTACTAGATGGTTACTTTGGCTATAAAAAGGTATTGGTCAAAGAGGAAGACTAGTACAAGACTGATTTTACCATGAAATGGGGCACTATGGCCTACAAGAGAATGGATTTTGGCCTATCCAATGTTGGAGCCACTTTTTAGAGGGCCATGGATATGGCATTTCAGGGGTTGATTCATAAGATAGTGCTAGTTTACCTTGATGATGTCACAATTTTCTCCAAGAATGCTGACTAAAATCTATCTCATTTGAAACAAGTGTTTGAGAGATGTAGGGAGTTTGGTATATCCCTCAATACAAAAAAAGAGTATCTTTACTTTCCATGAAGGCAAGCTTCTTGGACACATAGTGTCAAAACATGGGATCACCATTGATCTTGAGAGAGTTAAAGAAATTTTAGAGCCGCCTTTACCCAATCATAAGAAGGGGCTTCAAAGATTCCTTGGTAGAATTAAATTCTTGAGAAGGTTTATTCATGATGTTGCAACTCTTTTGAGGCCAGTAACTACTATGTTAAAGAAGAATGTAGATTTCAGCTAGACAAAAGAAGCCAAAAACAATTTTCAAGCAATTAAGGAGGCCTTATCAACAAATCCTACTTTGGTAAATCCGAAATTTTCAAAAGATTTCATTTTGTATGCTTATAGTAGTATAGACACCATTTCTGCTATGTTGGTACAACAAAATGATGATGGTTTAGAGCAACCCATTGCTTTTTTCAGTCAGGGTTTAGAAGATTATGAATAGAAGTACACTTTTATGGAAAAGCATGTACTTGTTGTTATCAAAAGTCTAAAAAAGTTTAAGCCACTAGTTTCTAATAGAAAAATTCATTTATGGTTACTCATCCTAGTGTGAAGGAATGTTTGCTAAGCAGGGATTTGAATGAGAAAAGGGCAAGATGGATTACAAAAGTTATGGAGTACGATGTTGATATCAAGATAACCAAGCTTGTAAGGGGTAAAGGGATGTGTGAATAGCTAGCCACTGGGTCTAAAAAGGAAGAAAATGCAGAAAAAAAGACTATTTGGTCAATGAAGATGAACCTCAGAATGCTGCACCTGCATTAAGTGTAGGTTGGTTACAAGATATGTCTCATTTCTTGTAGACTGGTGAGTGTCCACCAAGTTTAGACAGAGCTAAAAGAAGATATTTTAGACTGCCATGAGTTCCTTATGTGCTTGTTGATAACGTGCTTTTATGAAAATACCTTAATGGTGTATTGATAATGATCAAATTGATAAAGTGCTTCATGAGTTCCATGATGGAACTGTAGGGGGTCATTTTTCCCCAAGAACAACTGCTTGGAAGGTAATTAGAGCTGGCTATTACCGGCCAAACTTATTTAAGGATGTCCATGCTTGGGCAATAAAGTGTGTGAAGTGCACTTTATTTGTAGGTTAGGAGAGGCTGCCAACTCTACCTTTGCAACCAATTCAAGTGGAACAACCCTTCATGAGATGGGGCATTGATTTCATAGGTGCCATTAACCCACCTTCTAGTGCAGGTCACAGGTGGGTAATTACTGCAACTGATTACTTTACACGATGGATTGAAGTAGTGGCTTTGAAGGAAGCCAATGAATTTGTTGTTTTGAGATTTTATGATGATATAGTAACCAGGTTTGGAGTACCAGAATCAATCATTTTAGATAATTCCTTAACATTTGTTGGATTGTGAGTAAGTGATTGGGCTGTTAAGAATGGCATATACTTGAATACATCTTCAAACTATTACCCTCAAGGTAATGGTTTAGCAGAATGAAAAAATATGAACTTGATAAGGATTATCAAAAGAACCATGGAGGATAATTAGAGAACTTGGCATACCAAGTTGAAATCTACTCTGTGGGCATATAGGATAACTCCCAAGAGGTCCATTAGGAATTCCCCATATGTATTGGTTTATGGTAACGAGGCAAGATTGCCTATCTCTATAGAGCTTCCAACTCTTGATATTATGAATCAGATTGAAATGTTTGAGGAGCAAGACCCAATGGAAGTTAGGTATTCTTAGCTTATGGAGCTAGAGTAGACAAGAGATAAAGCAATGAAGTCTATGGAGTATCATCGGCTCCAAACAAAAAGGGTCTTTGATAAAAAATTGACTCCCAGAGTATTCAGAGAAGGTAACATTGTGCTCAAATGGGATGAATTGAAAAGTCGGCCAGGTAAGCACACTAAATTTGATAATTTTTGGAGTGGGCCCTTTTTTATTATTTAGTGCAAGGAGCACAATGCATTTTAGTTATCAAAAATGGATGGAGAAATTCTGCCTATCCTAGTTAATGGGATACACCTCAAATAGTGTTTTGAGGTATGATCTACCTTGTACATGTTAGGTTAGGTTTATGCTTTCAATAAGTGTTGGAGCAACTGAGATTAGTTGCTATTTACTCTCCCTAAGTGCTTTTTAGCACACTTAGGTAGTTTCCTTTTTTGCAATTTTTGCTTTCAATAAGTATCCTAGTGTTATGATCTAGTGACTTACAACATTGAACAAGTTGCTTTCAGATTTGTTTCAAAGGTTTTTTTTTTTGAGTGGCTTTGTGCCCAGTAGATAAGCCTGGGCAACTGTTTTGATGTTTAGCAAGCAAACATTTAGCAGAGGTTGCCAACATGTTAACCAATTTCACTATTAGCTTAATTAGGTAGAGCTCTTGAAGTTTTTAATGAAAAGTAGGGTTCATTTTAGTACTACTATATTCATTCATGTGTGTAAAATGAAAAATAGAAGATTACATTATTGAAATACATTTATGCTTATGCATACAAAGAAGAAGACTGCACAAATATTTTCAAGAAAAGTAATCTTTATTAACAATGTAAATGTATAAGGTCTCACACAAGCCGTGAGACTAACTAATTTAATGCAAATAAAATAAAATATTATACAGTTATAGATATTGCAAAGGAATGCACATATAAGCGAAAAAGACCAGCCATTGCCTGAATGACTAGTTCTAGTTGAGTTGCCCTGCATCATTCCCCATCTTCTGCTTGTCTTGCATCTAGCTGTCATTTCTTCGTTGCTCGTAATTTACTACATCTGAGAGAGAAGGTTTTATTAGAGAAATGGAATGTATTTAATCCATACATGCACATACCTCATCAAACATACAATATGATACTCAAGTGCACTAAAACAATTAGCATCATGAAGACATTCATAAAACAACAGGAATATCAAGCATCTTTGTCATATGCACATATTTTTTCTAACTTCTTTTCTTCATGTGTAGGTATAGGAAAATAAATGTTGTTGTTTCAATTCATTTGATTGATGCATGTGGGTTAAAATGTGGCTCCCATAAGGGTTGAGTCTAGCATGCTTCCCTTTTATGCTTTTAAGAGGTTTAGAAAGGTATATCATCTCTTTATGATTCGCTTAAGAAGGCACACATCATTTATTATAGTGAGTTTTATTCACTACCCTAGATGACATATACTTGCTTAGGGAAATCATAAAGGATGTATGCAATAATATGTATCAAAATAGACTGCATAAATGCATTGATGTTCTAATCCATGAAATCACAACCTATGAAGAGTTATCAGGAACTAACTTGAGTCACATGAAGCAGTAAATTATACATACAGGGCTTAGATTATTGCAATAGGTTAATTACTTGAGGTGGAGGATCCCCTTGCAATTAGCATTGGTGTTGTTGTTTGCCATCAAAAGACAGTCAAGGCATAAAAACAAAGAGGATCCCAACTTTGTTCAGGTTTTACAGAGCACATGAATGTATGGAATGCATGAATAATTTCCCAAGGAAAATAAGTCCTTACACAAGAATATCTTTACCATACAACTAAAAATGGAGCATATCTTTATGATGCGAGTAACATGTGTCATTACAAAATCCATCATTATTTTTAAAAAAGCGAATGGCACTGTTTATAGAGATAGTTAAAGACAACAATCTCAGGAACAAACAAGTGAGGATACAAACCTATAGCTGATTTTGTGTTGGTTTCTACAATTAGAATCATCATGGAGTATGATAGTCAAATCAATGAAAAAGAATAGTATAGAAGCTTAATTGCCAGATTTATTTTCTTATTCATCAATAACCAAAAGGAAAGTTACTTGTAAGGGTTTGAAGAGCAAAAAGTTTTGGGGGTTCCAAACCCTCAAAAGAGATACCAAGAACTAGTGTTTGTTTATAATAAATATGAGAAAGTGCTATCTTAAAGATGACTTCTTTTATAGGTAAATGAGGGTTGATTATCGTAAATTAGAAGGAGAGTTAAGGAAATCATCAGTAAGGGTAGATTGTATGATGAAGGGAAAATTTAAATAAAGCAAGGAAAAATATACTAGATGTAGTTCCATAATAAGAACATATAAAACCCAAAAATATTCAAAGTAAGGCTCAAAGTTAAGACTCAAAATTATTGAAAGACAAAACCCTCGGCCTTATTCACAAAGGGCCATGAAACAAATACCTCAAGGAGAATATGGACATGGCCTAGATGCAACTTTTCTTGCCAAAATATCAAAACCCATTTGGGTTTTTCCCTCACATGTCAAATACAAAAGATTTAAATGAAAACTAAAGCCATTTTGAAAAATTGTAAAATACCTAGAACTGGAATGCAACACGGGATAAAATACAAAAATGTGAACCTTCGAGCTAGGGTTTTTCAATATAAATGAAATCTTCAAGAGAACAACTAGAATAATACATGGTTGTGGTCATAGATGCTCCAAATAGGTTTTCATTCACAAAGAATGAAAGAGAGAAAATATAGAGGCCGAGGGCATCCAAAAAATAAGAACAAAGCCCCTTAATTTCTTAGTAGATATATAGAAAGGGCACAGTCACTGATATTTAAAAGAGAATAGGAATATTTGAACTTATTTAAGTTTGGAAGTAGCTCAAAATGCATAAGAAAGCCTTCTTAGCTGTGGCCTGAGATTTTATTTCAAAATTTCCTAAAAGTGTACACAAATACATAAATGATGTAGAAGTTGTGAAATCCAACTTCACAGACCCCAAAGATCGCCTGCATGCAAATAACCTGTCATAGAAGAAGACATTGGAGACAAAAAAGCAAGGGTGCTCTGAAAGCTGAAATTGTATTAATCAGGGAGTGAAAATAAAATACAATGATCAATCCTTATGAAAAGAGATGGTGCAACCCTAAAGGTAACCCTAATACGTAGATAATTAATAATTAATATAATTATTAAATGTCACATTATGCAAACTAAAGCGAAATCTTAAGAGAGGAATACAACTTAATTAACATAATTAAGTTAAAACCTTTACTCTAACAAATGATTCTCTAAATCTTGTTTTTATCATTGCGGAGGCTTAAATACAAAATATCCATGGTGACCAAGAGGAGTAAGCAAACAGTAAAGAAATTAAACACAAAAAATGAGAAGGAGCTATAGGATTTCGCGACCTGTAAGACCCAAAATTATTAGTAAAGAAGCTTCTACTCACTTTTATTTTCAGAAAACAACTTACCAGCTTGTATGAGTGGAAAATCGACAAGTTTTGCATAGGAATCCCTCTACAATTTTCAGAAATACATCATTGAAATATTGTACAGCCAAGCTCCCAACAAAACCTATGTTGGCGGCCTTAGCTTCTTCTTGAAGCTTCAAAGTTAAAAATGAATGAATTTTATTTCATTTTGTTCTTTATGGTTTTTACCCTAAGTAGTCGATGGGAGCTTTAGGCATTTTTCCTATGTTTTAACAAATGAAAGGTAAATTATTGGGCTCGTGGGGTAAAATTTATATCTTATGTCTTAGGCTAAATGAAATTGCATATGCCATGTAATAAGCCTTTATGAATTTTTTAGTATTTGTTTTAACTTTCTTTGTATTTGGATCATAACCTTGTAAATTTTGGATTCTTTGAAATGTAAAAAATTATTTTAGTGATGTTTATATATCACTTAAAGTATAAATGTTTTTTTTAATGCAAAATAAATAATGATTAATCTTTCAATGCATGAAAAGTGATGAGGATATAGATATGCTTTGGTTTATGACATGCCAAGTATATAGGGAGGTTAAATCAGTTTGCAAACACATGGAGGAGATATAGGAGTTGTTTTTGACTCAGTTATGAGCATTGGAGAGCATCTTCGTGTTTTTTTTGCATGCTTTTATGGTGGACTTGGTCAAGTTTTATCTTTTCATGCATATTGAAACCTTTTGGAGTGGATTTACATGCTATATTTTGGGATTTTTGAGGGAATCCGACCCAAGAAGCTTCCAGGAGCTATTTTGATGGGTTTTGTTGGGAGTTGAATGCAGTCACTTGAGTGACTCTTTTGTAATCACTTCTTGATATGCAATTTTCTAAGTTAGTCACTTTTGGAGACCTCTTGACATGTTTTTGGCATCATTTTGTAACTCAATTATGGATATGAAATACAAATAACACCTTGGATATTAGAGACCTAATTTTGCCTCCTTATTCTTGCAATATTGTGTATTACCAAGTGATTGATCAAGTTATTAGTGATTTATTTTAATCTCCTTATATATTTGTCTCACATTTTCATGCCATTTCTACAGAAGTATGTTTATGTAGGTTGCAGGTTGTGTTTAAAGTTACATATGTCTTTTAGAATGTGAAAGTATTTTCCTTTTTAGAAGATAATGCATTCAAACTTTACTGTGAAATGCTTATGCATGAACCTACAAAAGTAAGTTGTGCAATTAAATTTTTTCATTAATGTTCAAGTGTATGAAAGTCTGAACTTCCATAGTCCTAGTTGGTTTGGTGTATCATACAATACTTTCATTTACAAAATTTTCTTTCAAGCATTCATTTTCCATTTTCCAAAAAATCAGTAGTTTTAGGTGATAACTAGTGAGGAAGCCGACCTTCTCTGAAGATTCACTCTATCTTACAGGTTAGACCATAAACCTTTGAGTGTTTCTATGTTCTTCTAGAATGCTAAGTTCTGTAGCTTAGCTAGGGTGCAATTCTATGAGATAACAAGAACCATCTTCAAGCTTATTAGACTACCTTAAGCATAGTTCCAATAAAAGAATCAAGAATAGAAGCTTCCAGGTGGGTGACTTAGTCCTACAAGAATAATTTTTTTAGCTTAATCAGGATGGTAAGGGTAAATTTGAACTTAATTGGTTAGGACCTTTTGTAATCACTGCAAATTATGGCTTCAATTCTTATCAACTGGTAACCCTTGAAGGTGAATCTTTGGTCAAATCGCTTAACAATAGCCATCTTAAAAATGTCTATACCCAACACATCAGAATATCCAAGTAAAAAATTAAATATATTAAAAAATAAGAAGAGAAAATAAGAAAAAAAAATAGTAAAGAGAAATAAATCACCCTTTAAGTGAAAACCACCTTTTTGGCGTTTCTAGGATAGGTATTATACTGAAAACCTAACAAGCAAGCACTATATTTGAACAAGCTTCACCTCATCATCTATTAAGTCTTGCATATATTCCATCCATCCATTATCATGATCATGCCTTCATCCATTCCATTCCATCTATTCCATAATAAATGTGCATCCAACCATGACTTGATTACTTTTAAAGTGTCAAACCATTACACTATGACCATCCTCTACTTGCATCATCCCATTTATCCATAATAAAAGTAATCTCATACCTAATTGGGGGAATCTTATTGAACTTGGTAGATGAATTAGATCCTTGTTCATATCTTAAGTCATGTAAATATTCAAAAATAAAAAAGATCTAGATAATATTCAAAAATATAAAAAATACAAATAACTCTAAAAAATCCAAAAAACATTCATAAAAGATCAAAAACATAAATTTTTTTATTAGCAATAAATATATGAGCTAATATACCACTTCAGTAATCAAACTACATTGTCTTTGTGTTATCATGTAGGCAAGGCCATCATGAATGAGCCCCTGAGTCATTAGGTCAATTTTGCACAAATAGTTACCATTACACCAAAAAATTGACCTAAAGTTTGATCTGTTAATTCTCAATACAATCACCAAAGTTAATGAATCCACGCGAGGTGATTAAGCCATGCCACAAACCTAAAATTTGTACTACACAAAACAAGGAGACCAAGGGTGTACACCTTGCAACAATCCCCCAACGTAATTGAGGGGTTCAAACCCATGACCCTGGCTTTGATACCAATTGTTAGATACACATGATAACTAAGAGGGGGGTGAATTAGTTGTACATTAAAACATCAAAACCATCATCAACATTTAGATCCTTATTATCCCTTAAACCCTTAATCAAATTTAGTATGAAAGTAAACAAGTGAAACAACAACACATCAAAAAATCATGCACAATTAAACACCAGATATACATGGAAAACCTAAGAAGGGAAAACTATGATAAGGATTATCTCACAATAGAAAGTAATAGTAACACCAAATATAATAGGCTCAATGTCGAAGGGCTCACTGCCCAAAATAAATAAGGGCTCGCTATCTAGAAGAAAGAAGATAGAAGAAGGGGTGGCTCACTACCAAAATGAACTACTCACAATGCATCTCTCTTATGTTGAAGGTATAGTTCCATTTAAGCACACACAACTCATTCAATAGACTAAAATGTAGACACCTTCTTCTCACTACATCTGGGAGTCATAATCATTAAAGCTCACACTTAGATAACCACACTTGATCAATTTTTCGTCACACACCCTCTACTTACTCCAAAAAACTCACCTTGTATTTATACCATTCATGACCTAAAACAATCTCAATTATGTTGGCCTTAAGGAAACATTTGTACCTCAAAGATGCAACATCAAATAGGTCAGCACCAAAAATTCCATGATATAAAGAAGTGAAGGTATACCATGGCACAACCTAACTAGGACCCAAATATACACTGAAATGCTTCTCAACAATTCCACAAAAAACAATCATCCTCTACAATTAATGTTAGCATGCTAGGCTGTCCAAAATTGCACTAATAATAACAAGCAACCACAAACACGCCTCTTTGGGTCTGAAAATATCTCACGGGTCATTCAAAAACATTCAAAAATATCTCAAAATATTCATCATCAAAATATTTTCCACTACTATTGTAACCACCTAAAACTTAAGAACACCTTTATTTTGTGCAACTAGACACATTGGCACAAACATCCAACACACCAAAAAAAACCTTGTGAAACACCTCAACACCTTAAACCTCAAGGAAAGGTAGATACAGTCAATATAAGTACATTCCTAGATATGCATGACAAGAATCTTCACTGTAGAGAAACACAAAGCAATCTCATTTCTCCCAGACACCTTATTTCACTAGACATACATACTATCAAACACAACTTTCATTGCAAAATGATCCAAAACATGAAACTCTAGATATAGAACCTTTGAACACCTCTAATCATTATATCCAAGCCATGCAGAAATATCTTCAATCATGAAGAAATGCGAAGAAGAATGCTAAACACCACTATCACAATAAACTTTCTTTTGTGAAAATTTTCTCAAAAGAACTTGGAAACCAAGTGAACCAACTGCGTCAACAATACTACTGAAATTTCTACAACATATCTGCAACATTTGCAACACATCTCATCAACTATAACACATCCAACCATCTCTCCAAACATAATTTCTGCAACTATATTGAAGTAAGACATTAGTGAAAATGTCGACAACATTGTGTTGACATCAATACCAACAACCCAAAGCCTCCAAAAAATCTAATGCTAGGGGTTGACATCATCAAAATCAGTAACATTCCAAAACTCTCTTCATACAAGGGGTTGACATCAATGACAACACCCAAACAACTCATAAACAACTCAAGCTTCCAACAATCTCCCCCTTTGTCATTGATGGCAACATCGGCTTTTTAAAAAACCATCAATAAAAAAGCAATAAATAACAACTCTACAAAAATTAGTACTGCCCTTGACTGGGGCATCTCTTACTCTTCATATTCTCATTCTCTTGCTCCTGAACACTCTCTATCTATGGTCTTTAGAGCATATTATCTTTTGGACTGTGGTTTTTCAACTAATTCTCCCCCCTTTGACATCAATGGAAAAGTGCCATAGACTCATCCAAATCTCTTCCTGTATTGAACTCTTTTTCTCTCCTCCTTTGAAAAAACTCAAAGGGAAACACTTGCACCTTTCACACATTGACTACATAGAATCTTTCCTTTTGACATCTACATACACCACTTTGACACTACTTGCAACACTAGCAAGAAAATGCACTGCACTCACTTATCTACATTCTCCCCCTTAGGGGTACAAAGTATGCTCCATCTGACTTCACCAACCAAAAGTATTACTACTAGCTTCCCTTGAGAGGTACCCTTCACTAGTCCAGAATAAAAGAAAAAATATTGATTTGCTTCATCAGACTGAAGCACAATCTTATGCATCTAGTTGAAAGGAGGGGAAATAACCCCTAACTTCTATTGGAGATACTCAAATGTATATTTAGAAATATCCTTTGTAAAAATATTTACAACTTGATCCTTTGTAGGCACATACTCGAGTTTCACCTCATTTTCTCCAACCTTCTCTCTTAGAAAGTGATACTGGATTAAGATATGCTTTTTCATTGAATGCATCATCGAATTCTTTGATATATTGATAGAACTTGTATTATCACATAAGATAAAAATAGGTTTATTATATGATATTCTAATATCTTTTAATGTTTGATTCATCCGCAACACCTATGTGCAACAAGATTTTGTAATAATATATTCTACCTTTGTAGTAGATAAAGATATTGAATCCTACTTTTTGCTTAGCAAAGAAACCAAGTTCCTTCCAAGAAAGAAAACACCTCCACTTTTACTTCTTATGTTATGCACACAACTTGCCTAATCTACATCTATATAGGCACTTATAGAGAAATCAATATCCTTTGGATACCATAGACTATATTTCAGAGTGCTTTGCAAATATCTGAGCATCCTCTTCACTGTTTCTACATGCGATTCTCTAGGATCTTCTTGAAATCTGTCCACAAGACAAATTGCATGCATGATATCTAGTTTAGTAGCAATTAGATATAGTCGTCCACCAATCATTGATATGTATTTTCTCTGATTAGTCTTAGGAGATTCATCATTATTTCTCAACTTCTTGTGATCAAGGATTTTATGCATGATTAGATCAAGAAATCAAATTCAAACCAAAGATCAAGTAATAAAAATGGATTAGCATAAAATATGATAAACTAATGAAGCATTGCAAACACATACCTATGCCATTACCGAATTACCTTAATTACCTTTCTCCATTTTTCTTTGAAGCTCCAAGTGCCCTCAATGTTGAAAATGCAACTAAATCCTGTGACAATGATAGAAAAATATCAAAATTATATGCACAAGAATTCTTTCAGAGATTCTCTAGATGATTGAAATGGCCAAGAAAAGTCTCTTTTATAGAGAGGTTATTTGAATGGATGACTAGGATTGATTTAAGATCAATGGTTGAGGTTTTATGAGAGGAATTAATTGATGAGTTAACTGTTTGAATAGTTGAGTTGATTCTGAAATTATCTGAAATAGAGTGAGGTAAAGTGGTGGATCCACTCAAAAACTTCCTCAAACAGAGTGAGATGAAGTGGTGGATACAATTAGTTAACTGAGGAAAATTAGTAGCCAGAATAAGAAATTTTGAAGAGGATAGGCATTCAATTTACTTAACATTAAATTAATTAATTCAATTTAGAAAGTGAATGGATTAAATAACTAATTTGAATTAATTATTTAATATAGTGGAAGAGGATTTATGGTTAAATAATTTGGACTAATTATTTAATTATAATCGAAAGCAATATGAATAATTAAACAAATATAAATTTATTTATTTATAAAGATGGAAGAATCAATTAATGATGTAATGAAATAAATGTAGTTTATTTAATTAATCAAAAGAAAGACATTGGGTTGATTAGTGACATAATTAAATAAATATAATTTATTTAATTAATCAAAAGAGGAATTAAGGAAAGGAAGGTGAATTAATTAAACAATTAAAATTATTTAATTAATAGAGGAATGTGAGTAAAATAATTAAACAATTAAAATTACTTAATTATGCGGGCAAAGAAGATAGAATGACACGGAAAAATGATGTTTGTAGGTGAAGGACATTTTTTGAGTATCTACACTTGCAACTAGTAACCATAGAAGTACATAATGATTTAGAGAAATCCATTCCAAACTTCTTCAACATTTCCTTGACATACTTTTACTATGAAATAATTATTCCTTTTTTTTTCTAACCGATTTAAAGCCCAAGGAACAAATTCATTTCCCCAAACATTGACATCTCAAATTCATTCTGCATCTCTTTTGCAAAATTCTTGCACATTGCCTCATTTCATCCAAAGCTTTTATCATCAATATACACAACCACAATCAAGATTTGATCCTTCTCAACTTTAAAGTAAATATTTCTATCTACGATACCTTTATTGAATCCCTGCTACAGTTCAAGTACTTATCCAATCTTTCATACCAAGCTTTGGAGATTTCTTGAGTCCATACACCAACTTCTTCAATATACAAACCATATTAGGATCATCTGATCACTGAAAGACTTTTGGTTGTTCAATGTATACCTCATCTTCCAACTCATCATTTAGGAATGCAGACTTCACATCCATCTGATAAAATTTGAATTCCTTATGTGATGCAAAGGAGAAAATCATCCTAATGGCCTCCATTCTTTCCAAAGGACCAAATGTCTCCAAAAAATATATTCATTCCACTTGTGAGTAGCCCTTACAAAGAAGTCTAGCCCTATTTTTGACAACATATCCATTCTCATTTAGCTTGTTCCAGAATACCCATTTAGTTCCTATTACATTCTTATTTCTTGGTCTTAGGACTAATTCCCAAGATTAATTCTTCTCAATCTACATCAATTATTTCATATCTTTGGTCTAATTCTCATCCTTACATTCCTCAATGATTGTCTTAGGTTCTACTTTGGAAAGTAGACACAAATTTACCTATTCTTTGTCATAACAAATTTTCTTCTTGTAAGAGCTAGAGATAATGAATCCATGGGAGGTAGTTAATCCATGTAATGAACTCGAGCATTGCACTACACAACACAAGGAGACCAAGGACACACACCTTACAACAATCCTCCCAATGCAAGTGAGGGGTTTGAACCCATGACCCAGGCTCTGATACCAATGACCTAATATTCAAAATGATTCTTCTGCACATAATTAGGAGTCTTAGCAATTATTTCTAGAGCATTTCACTCTTCAACCTACATCTCCTTTTCCTTCTCTTCTTATTTTTATTCTTCTCTACAAGAGGACTCATCAGATTCATATCCTTCTATCAGTAGTGAGATTTTATATGGTTCTTCATCTACTTCGACACTTACAATTGTCTTCTTTACCCTCTTGTTGAAGCACCAGTAAATGTTTCTTCTTGTAAAATATCCAAAGAAGATTCCTTCATCTAACTTTGCATCAAACTTTCCCAAATTTTCTTTATCTCTATTGATATAACATTTTTTTCTAAATAGTCTAAAATATTTGATAGTAGGAGTTCTTCCATACCATATTTTGTAGGGAGTCTTTGAACTATTTACTCTTGCTTGTACTCTATTGAGTATGTATACTATAATATGAATAACTTATATCCAATAAAAATTTGGTATATTTGCTTCCTTCATCATTGTCCTTGTTTATTTTTGTACTGTCCTATTATTTTTTTCCACTGCATTCTGCTAAAGAGCTCTAGGGGCTGACAAATTCCTTAATTTATTCCATGATCTTAACCAAAATCATTAAAATCATTAGAGGTGTACTCTCCACCTCTGTCAAACCTTAAGCACTTGATTTTTATATCCATTTCATTCTCAACCATAGCCTTACATGCTTTAAACTTTTCTAAAGCTTTTAATTTTTCTTTAAGAAAAGTTACCCAAGTTATTCTAGAGTAATCATTAGTTAACAACATGAAATACCTGTCACCTTGAATTCTTATTTTTCTTATAGGTATACATAGGTCTATATGCACTAACTCCAAAGGTCCTATGGTAGAATACTATTTGATATTGAACCTCTTTCTTATTTTTTTCCCAACTTGACATTCCTTAACAATTGCATTGATAGGATTTATAATTCTTGGCAAATATCTCACAACTTGAGTAGATTTTATCCTCACTAGACTATCAAAATTGATGTCACATTCGTCTATGCTATAGAAAAATTTCATTTATTTGAGTCATAAAACACTTACCATTAATGCACCTTTAAGCTAATAAATATTCCCATCTATCCTTGTTCCTGTAGCAACAAAAAAATTGAATCTTCCTTTTCTGATTTCACAACCACCATCCCTAAATCCAAGATTATATCCTTTTCTACACATTCTTCTTACACTCAAAATATTATTCCTAGGACCCTTGACATAAAGAACATCATCTATTTTATGTTTACCATAAAATTTTTTTGAACCTTTTCCACATATCTTAGTATATGTATCATCACCAAACTTAATAAGACCACATTCAAACTTTTCAAGTTTAACAAACTTATTCTTATCACTTGTCATATGATTTGAGCATTCATTGTCAATTATCTATTGATTTTTCTCCTCTCTAGCATGAAAAGCAGTCACTATAGTCCCTTTGATGTTGTGACCTATTTTCAAAGAAATTTCCTTCATAAATATTTTAGAGCCAATAGAATTATTTCCAACATTCAGAGCCATGAACACACATTCACCATCCTGGTAGTCACATTCATCATCAGATATGCTAGCATCTTATTTAAAATAATAACTTCTCTTGATAGATTTACCTTTGTTATACTTGTATTTGTCATTTGAAATTTTGGCTGGACATCTAAACCATAATGACCTATCTTTCCATAGTTAAAAAATTTGAAAGGTAGCTTACCTCTATAATTTTTAGTCCCCTTTTTCAATCTCCTAAATTTTTTTGCTTCTATCTCATCAAGATCATCTAGATCTGATCCATCATCCAGATCTGATCCACCATCCTTCTCTATTTTTCTATCTTTAAAAGAAGTCTATTTTCTTGAACCATTTTGACCAAACTCTCTCAATTCAAAAGTAGTTAAAGCACCAAAAAATTGATCTCTAGAATAATGATCTAAATCCTGAGCTTCCTCAATAGTAGAAACTTAGAAATATAAGATTTAGGAAGAGTTCTTAATACCTTCTTTACCACCTAATAATCTTCTAATTTTCCACCAAAGTCATTGATGGAATTGACAACTCATCCACTCTATGCATGTATCTTGAAATATCTTCATCTTCTAACATCCTTAGGGTTTCTAACTTAGTCTTCAAATTTTGCATCTTTTCTTTCTTGACCTTATCATTTCTCCTTCATAGATACTTTCTAGCCTCTTCCAAATTTTTTACCAGATTTGTAGCCCATAACCTTCACAATTTCTAAATCAGCAAGACTACTTAAAAGAGAATTCCTTTCTTTTCCATTGTTCTCATATACCTTCATCTCATCACCAATTTTTAGACCATTAGTAGGCATGGTATATCCATATTTAATTGAATTCCAAACTCCAAACCCTAGGGAAACAAGGAAACCTTCCATCTGGTTTTCCAAAATGCATAATTTTTCCAACCAAACTCGGGAGCCTCCTTCCTATGCACCATATAAATCTAGCTCAAGCAATTAAGCTTCTTCCAAGGAACCTTTTTTTGATAGTAGTTGTACAGATGGTTACCATTGCACCAAAAGATCTACCTAAATATCGACCTGCTAATTCCCAATACAACCGCTAGAGTTAATGAATCCATGAGAGGTGGTTAAGCCATGTTATGAACCCAAGAACTGAATTGTATGACATAAGGAGACCAAGGGTGCACACATTGCAACAATTAGGCCCCCTATGTCCCCTCACTGGGTTTAAATATCATCAAAATACAAAAAAATAATATAAAAAACCTCAAACAATCTCAAAAGCATAAAAAACATTCAAAAAATCTCAAAAAATGTGTCATCACCTATCCCTAATAAAACTATCATCACCCTCATCCTATGAAAACACAATCAAATCAGACATAACAACTATTGAAATATGAAACATTCAAACAAGAAGTGTGAAAACTTGATCATTACCGGCTAAAGTAAAGCCTAAATATCAATTGCCTTATCTATCAATATCATCATCAAAAGCATCAAAATACTAGTATGAACCTTAATGGTTATATATTTCTTAAAATAGTCATCATAAATGGATAGCATCCCTAAACTATAAACATCTTTTGCAAGTGATATGACAACTAAGTTTGTATGTTTTGATTTTTTCTTTTGGTTTATATTTTGATCATTGATTTCATGTGTTGTGTTTGTTTGGATGTTCTTGTAATATGACCATGGTGAATACTTGCCTTGTGTGTGCAAGAATAGTCTCGAGTAATACAATGGATGGTGCAATCAAGTTATTCATACCTTTTGTGTATTAGCCTCCTTACTTTGATGGCTTTGAATTCTCACATTACATAACAAGGATTTTGTATGTGAGGTATAAATAGGAATACTCCTATTTGTTTACAGAGTCAAATTTCATGCAATAGATACAAATCCACCTTGGTTCTTTATACACTGGTGCATTGAGTCTATTTGCTACATTAATAAGGATTGGTAATCATTAGTTTCTCTCAAAAAATAAAAAAGAATGTTCATCATATTTTCATACATTAATTATCATTCATCATTCATTCATTCATTTATCATAGGATATGAATTTTCATCAGTTGGATCATACATCATCAATTTCTTCAATTTTATAATATTTCTAATCAATTTTTCTTACTAACATCTCCGTCCTACATCATAACATCATTAGTACTGTATGCATCTTGCATCCACAAACTCATTAACATAGCATATCATCTATATCATCCATAATGCATATATCATCACATATCATATATCATCCATACATTATGCATATCATGTGAATATCAAAAAATACAAAGAAAAAGATAATCACATTTGAACATCATCATAACATAGCATCACATCCTACATCATCAGTATCAGATCATTTAAATAACCATCACATCAATGCATCTCATGATCCTACATCATCACATATCATAATAATAATGCATCTCATAATAATAAACATCATAAGGATCATATACAATATATGCTGCATAAAAAATGGTCTCATCTCATGTATAATCAAAAATAAAAATATCATAGTATATCATCATCATAACATATGTGGTACATATCTAGTGAATAAAAAATATACATATATATAAGGCCCAATTTTTGAAAAATGTATATACATCATATAAATAATCTCTATGAAAGTCTCTACATCATGAAATAATATACACAAAAAAATATCTCAACCCTGTGCCTCTCCATTTGGGGGTGGTCTCTCTTGATCATCACAAATGGGAGAAATCTGAGGATTCTCACCATGGCCTAGGAGATATGTGTGGGTGTAGGATGGGACTTGAAGGCTAATGTAGTGGTTTGATAAAAGATCCTCCCCCTGACCTAATAGGCTTCACAGTTGTAGCACTTCTCTTGGAACCAAATCTAGGTCATCTCTACAACCTAGGAACTACATCCTCATCTCCTCCACTATGACCTAGCACTACTCTTGGCACCAAATCTAGGCTGTCTCTGCGATCTAGGGTCCTATAGTAGGTCCTCTCCTCCATTAGAGAATCCCTCTCTCGAATGTATCTATCCATGGAAATGGAGGAGGCATGTGATATCTCAAGTTGCACTTTTTAGCTTTGCTTTATGTCTTGCTCAACTATGGAAACATCCCTCTCCCTACGAGCCTGATCCTACTCAACTGCAAGAATTGTAATCTATGCATATGCAACATATTTTCATGCAATCTCTACGTCTCACTCACCGGACTTGACAACTCTTTCTATGATGGACTGATCCCACTCTATAGTAACCTATACTAATCTCGTTTCTAGGTCCCCCTATCCATCTAGTGGTGTAGGTGGTACCTATGATGGCTGCTAATCTTTCTTGACCTGTTGGTCCTAGTGTCTATCATTCTAACCATCTTGAGGAACCTATACTACCTACTGCTACTCAACAACTACCCTCAGTCTCTATTTAGCCTCAAAGATTCCAACTGCACCTCCTCACCTCCTCCTACCACCAATAGGTGTTGGTCCTACACATTTTGGTGGGAGAGTAAATCTCAATGGCATCCTATGGGCCCACCATGTCTTGAAGTCTTGAGTAGTACCCAAACATCCAAATATAATGCCCATCCCCATCCAAGTAGGGTCATCTGTTGGAATTTTGTAGTAGATACCCAAGATGATGTTGTGGGCCCCATGAAACCACCTCCCTAGTAGTCTAAGCATAATGTGCACGGTACCCCAGATCTAGAATAACATACCTATCACCAAACTAGTGATGAACCCTTTATACTAAGTGTCTCTCAAGGATGTGGTTAGAGTGTTTGATCAATCATCAGGTCTATTCACAGTAATTCAAATGAGCATGGTCATCATCCCATGCCACATCCCAACTAAGATCTCCAAATAAACTATCATATTATCAAAAATAACCCTCCAATATTGTATCTTGGTAGGCTTCTTGTAGTGGAGACAATCACGATACTTATAATAATATGGATCATTTGCATCCCTATCATCAATATCGAGAGGTCGTGTAACTTCTATCCTCTCCTATGCCCAAACATGTAAAAGGCTGACATATAGAAATGTTGGTGCCTCCTTTATAGCACACCTGGTGCATATCGTGGTATAAATGTGTGAGCATGCATGGCCCTTAGGTGTACTTGGTCCCCTCTATCATTATAGACTCTATGTAGATCCCCATCTGACAAGAAACCACAAGAGTGTCTATTGAGAATTAATGGCCCTATGGTCAAACCTGCAAGTATGATGGTCATCTCATGAACCTCCTTAATATAGGGAGTCAAATATATCTACCCATCCATAATAGTAAGTCAATCCTCTCCGAGAATCTTGGTCATTTCTACCGCTCCTCGATCTAAATCATACTCCACTAGCTCTCCATGGATAGGAATCCTGAGGATGTTCCAAGCATCCTCCAATGTCATTGTGAACTCTCCTATGGGTAAGTGGAAAGTTGTTGTCTCTAATCTCCACCTCTCTAATAGGGAAATCATTATATCCTTGTGAGTACAAATATTTGGCATGTTGTCTCTAATTGTTGCAAGGAACTGAACCTCAAAATTTTTGATGTGAGCTAATCGATCCAATAATCATAGTCTCCTCTCCCTTGCATACAAAGGATGAAGAGTGACCTATAAGCATAAAACCCATAATGTTAAAATTGCAAAAATGATCTAGAATTTTAAACTTTGGTAGTAAATTGAGAAAATTCATCACTTTGTGAAAACGTGTTGGTTTTTGCAAATGTAGGACTATTTTTTGTTGCAAATGTGTCGCACCATAGAAAATGCAATAAATTCCTAAAAGAGGTCAAACACATCATTCAAACGTGTCGACCTATGTCAGATACATCAAATTTTTTCAATTGCATCACTCTAAAGCACACATGAGCATCCTAAAAGTGCAAACATGGTTGTACCGCGATAAGCACGACAATCCTTAAGGATTGTCATGTTTGTGTGTCCTATCTTTGGATAACAATTTGAAAAGGAAAATAAAAGTGCAAGCAAAATTTTGAGTTATACATACCACAACACATACATCGATTGGCCTTTGGAACTAATGAATGAGATCCACACGATGTAGTGATCTTGGTACTTGGGCCATTATGAATGTACATCTGAAGGCTAAGGATGTGAAAAATATCTTTGACAATATGAAATATTGAAAGCTGAGTGTGTAAATGAGGAGGATTTGAACCCTAATCGCATATATAATCCCTCCAAAACCTAGGGTTTTTCCTTCAACTACCCTTCTAGGATATATTTTGAGCATCCTGGTTCATCTTGATCATTATCCATGACCCCTAGGACCTTATTTTTCATCCCCTTCTCATCTGAATTATTCCTGAACTCTTGTTGTGAGCCTGACCCGATTTTTTTTTTTGGACCAATCTCTTGAGGGGGTAGCCTAGCATCCTATTGTCCTTTGGAAACTCACTAGGGCATAGTGGGGCATCAAAATTTTTATTTGAGCAACACAATTCTTTGAAACAACAAGTATGTTGTGTCAAAGAGGGAAAAAATATAGACATGCAAAATTGTTTGAATCATATCACACATCGTTAATCTTTCATTTTTGTCATATTCATCCTCAATCACTACATTCACATCATTTTCATCATTGGCATTACTAATTCCCATTTTAACATTATTTTCTATCATTTTCATTGTATTTCCTCTATTAACAAAGTAATTTTTAATTATTTAATTAATTCATCATATTTCATTAATTTTCCTCTAATCTCCTCTAATTGGATAATTTTGATTATTTAATTAGCCATTAAATCTAATTTTATTCTAAAGTCCATATTTATTATTTAATTATCTAATTCCCATCCCATTTATTTGAAATATTCCTTTTGAATAAAGAATATCCTAATCCTCCATAATTAAATAATATTGAATTATTTAATTGTCTTAATTTCCCTCTCAAAGGCACATTCCCTTGGAATATTCTCTTTCAAAATATCTCATTCCTCTCATTCATTTTTATCCCACCATTTCTTGATCTAATGTTATCCCTCCATTTCAAATATCCTCAACCATTTTTCCCAAAATCATGGATAGATTTGAGTTCAATTTGATTTTGACCCATCATCTTCCTTAATTCACTCAAATTTGTGGGTCTTAAGGTTCAATATCAAGCATTCTTTGTGGGTCTTGAGTTTTAATCTACTCCATTGATTCAAACATGAACATCTATAGACCAATCACTCGTTTTTGATTATTGCATTACCTAGATCATTTGAGAGCATTTGAGCACTTGAGAAACATCATATTCATGAACATTTGAGCATTTATCTTCATCTAGGTCATCAATATTCATGCTTTTTCAACCACGAGAGCTTCATGATCAAGCAATCCAACATTCCATCACCATGAAAATGGAAGGAAAGGTTTGCACACTGGTTGGTTTCATATTTTGATTTTTTATTCATTGTTTATCTTGATTTCTAACCCTTGTATGCATTCACTTTCATTTTGTGAGTGGGATTTGATCTTCCATTGTTTTGGGTCTTGTTGATTGCTAACCCTTGTTTTGATATCAATTCACTTTTCCACCTCACAAAAATGCTTCTATATTATCGTCTATCCCAACCAAAAATGAATGTGAGTGATGAGCCCAGTTTATGGTTTAACTTTGATATAGTTTCTTATCCATTTGCTGTAGCTGACATAGACTTTGATGTTTGGATATTGATCTTTTTATGATATTTCCTTAAAACCTTGGACATTGGGCATAAGCTCATTTTCATAAATTTTAAATGACATTGACATGCTGTATGAATTATCTATGTTAATTTTACATGTGATTAATGATTGTCGCTTTATGATAATTAAAAATATGTAGTTGTTGTGTACTAATATTTTCATGTAGATATAATTAGAGGCATGCAATTCAGGAAGATTCTGCCAACTGGTCATTCACCATATTGGTCAAAAAGGTGGTCATTTAATGGAGGGAAGACTCTCGACGGCTGGAGATTCCTTAATCAAATCAAAGTTATAACTGCCTTGTAAATGCTATTAATTTCCTATTGAGCAGATATAGGCGTTATTGTTGTGCCAGATCTACATTAAGGCAATCATGTCTGACAAGATTATTTGCACGTGTAACCTCCTTTTCACTTTCTATGCTTTCCCTAATGTGGCATCCTCTAATCTATTGGAGTTGATTGCCTTGCTAGGTTTTAGTGGGCAGCTTCTTTAAATAAGACTTGGATGCTCTTTTCAAGGAGCTAGTATTGGTTGTTGTTACAAGGGATACTCATTTGATGATGTACTCACACTCTTAGTTTTTCAGCACTATAGTCATGTTGCTCGGTTGTACTCATGTTTTCCAATGAATGAAATGAAGTTATAAGTTTGTGCATCTAATTTTACCTTAGTTTTAGGGAATACTTATCTAAGTGGGCCCACTTGGTGAGTATTTCGTCCCTCAACTTAGTTAGTATTTTTTGTTTATTAATTAGTTATGAATCTAGAACTGATTGTTCCTGCAACCACTAGAATTCCATTCTATGACTGCTCCTACAACCAAAAAAGACAAAGTAGTTTCTTGTTTTTTCACTCAGATTTTCATTTCGGTCATGCATTTCAGCTTAGTATTGTTATTGGTTTATGTTCAATACTTATGTAATATCCTTCCAAGCAATTTAGTTTCAACATTATGTCTTTCTTAGCTATAGGATGAATGTGGCTACTTTGAATTCTAAGTGCACATACAGTGCTAACCCATTTCAAGTTTACGTCCCTAGGTTGACAAGTTAAATGCACCTTCATGATGATTGAGATAGCTATTCAAGTTAGATGTCCAATCTCTGAATCATAGTTGTAAGGGCTTAGTTTTTGAATCATTGTAGGAGGCTAACAATGAGCATTGAGAAGATGTCTTGTAGGTCTTGGTGATAATTTTTAAGACCTATGGGGAAATTAGCCAACCCCATCTCCTACTTATCCCTTTTCATCTCATAATTGCAAAAAATGAGTTGGTTGTTTCTGGTCTCCTAATAAAATTCTAGCTTTTTTTTGGTGAAATCATCTAACACTGGTGACTTGAATGGGACACATGGTATATCCCTAATAGCCTCCATTCTTATGATAACCTTTAAATCCTTTCCTTTAATGAACCCAACATGTAGATCAAAATTTAACGCACAAGAATCCACAAGTTTAGGGCATGGATGCACCAACAATACCATGTATTGTATGAGACCGTAATTCCATAGTCGGACACCCAAATATTCGAGATCATTCTCCCTTAATATATTTTACATCCTTGAAAAAGAACCTTCACAAAGGGTCTTTGGGTTCAAATGTAGTTCTGGGTCATAGATTCCATCAAAAAAATCCAATATCGGAGTTGGGTCTATATGATTTATCTATTTTAGAAATCAGGTGTTTGTAAACCTTTGGTTAGGTGGTATTAGGGTCGAGGAGTATGATTTGTCACCAAAAACATCAGAAAAGAAAGATAGAGCCAATGCCTCCTCAAAATTGATACTAGAGGATGTCCCTTCAACAACCATTGCTTCAAATTTATCTATAAAATGTCACTTTCTTAATTCCACTACTTTTGCACTGTAAACTCCCGAGTTCACTAAAATTTTCACTTAGAAAAATTATCTGTAACCTTCTCTTTATTTCTCTATGCTCTACTTTTCTTCTTTTCATACTTAGGATAAAATTAAAATGAATGGTACAATTAGTATTTCAATGTTGTTGAAGAGCTCACTCATGTAAATTAATTGCCTTCTTTTATAGGAAACACCAACCTTTAAGGAAGGTATACAAACAACTCATCGTACTACCTTTTGGGAAATGTAACACTGGAAAATAGTGTGGGATGGGAAAATTTGCAAGTGCTAGCATTAAATTTTTCCAAGGGTGGATAATAAGGGTCGCTTCTTATGATGATTATACTTAGAGAAAGATTCCACAATGGCCACACACTTGGCGAGAAAGTTGAACTTGTGCCCACAACACTTATTGAAAGAAACACACACCACACACAAACAAAAAAAACCTAACTACTTATTTACAAGAGGGCACAAATGCTAAGCATTAATTAAAATGTTTCAAATGGATTTAATTTACCAAAATATCAAGGGAATTTCCCTCCAAATCCTCTAACTTTAAAACATTGCTTTCTTTACAACCAACAATGCAGAACAATCCCTTCCATAGAGAATCAAATTTTTCATCTTACCCTATCTTAGCAATGCATTCATCATATTTCAAAATTAAGTCACCTTCTTTGAATTAGAGGTGAGACACCTTGTCAAACCATTTTTTAACCATTTTTTGATGGTTTATTATGGCATCATATACCTTCTCCTGAGACCCTTGAATGTTGAGAAACTCTACCAACCTAACTTCCATAGCTTCATTTTCCTCGATCTCTAGAGACTTCAATAATTGTAAGGCTAGAATTTCTGTAGAGATTGGTAATACAACTTCCTTGCAT
Source organism: Sequoiadendron giganteum (assembly GCA_007115665.2). Lineage (NCBI taxonomy): Eukaryota > Viridiplantae > Streptophyta > Pinopsida > Cupressales > Cupressaceae > Sequoiadendron > Sequoiadendron giganteum. The sequence continues at coordinate 335,509,959 of CM021107.1, forward strand.
CAAATTAGCTCGTATGGGGAAGTTTTTAAAACCTACTTGGGTGTGATCTAGTTAGCCCATAGTGTTCTCCACAAATATTTGTACCATTCTCTTTGATGATCCATGTCGATCTTCTTAATCAACTTAATCAGGTTTTTGTTTGTGGATTCCATGAGCCCATTTCCCTATGGGTAGTAGTTCGATGAATTCTTTAAGAAGATCTCATACTTTATTGTGAACTCAAACATTTTGAAACCTACAAAAGGTCATGAATTATTAGAGATGATAGTCTTAGGATGGTCAAATCTTGTGACAAACTTCTCAAGTAAACTCAAAATCTCATTCTCTATGGATCCTTTTAATGGAACAACTTTTGACCACTTGGTGAAATATGTTTTTGTGGTAAGGATCTATTTGTGAACGATGTTGAACATTGGGATTATCATCCTAATATTGACATTTATACCCCACCGAGCAAAGGGTTCATCTATTATAATTGGATTTAAAAACATCACAAAATTTTGGTGGTTATCAACAAAGAACTAATATTATTGGAATCTCCTCACCAAATTATAGCAATCAGAGAACAAAGTAGGCCAGTAGTACTTGACACATATGATTTTATTGCAGTTGTTTTTGCAAAGAAGTGACCACCTATGGGTCCTCTATGGAACTCATTCAAGATTTTATTTTCTTGAGCTTTTTCCATACATTGGAGAAGTACACCATTAAATTTTCTCTTGAAGAGCACTCCCTTAATCAGAACATAACCCACACACTGCATTCTATAAAATCTCTTCTTGTACAATGGGAGATTAGCCGAATACCTTTCTAACTACATGAAGTTAGTTCTATCTTTGACCCATGCATCTGCAACTTTGAAATAATTGAAAAATACCTCCTCCAAAGTATCTTCTTGGGCTAGGGTTATTTTGAAAGATTTCTCTTCTATCAGAGATTCATTTTCCTTGGCTAAATATTCATAGGGTCTTTTCCCATAGACCAATCTAGTAGGCTAGACCTCTACATCATACTCCAAGATCTTCATAATCTAACTTTCTCTTTTTTAAGTAATTTCTCCTTCCATTATGTATTCTTGCACACTTGAATGTGCTACATATATCATTATTTTATTACTTTCTATCAAGTGTCATTACTTCTTAAGACCTTTGACGATGGAAAAATATTGCTTTTCAATAAAGTTATATTTGGCCTCATATCTCTTTAGGGTCCTTGAGTGTAAGGTTATGGGATGTTATCCCTTCCATTTTTCATCCTTTTGTGTTAGCATTGTTGTTATGTTGTGATCACTTCCATACACATATATGATGAAACCTTAGAAAAATATAGATTCACTAGCACCGGAGCCAAAGAGATAGCTTCCTTGATCTTTTCAAATGTTGTTCTCCCTTCCAGAGTCCATTTGAAGGCTTGATCCTTCCTTAGCATGAGAGTGATGGGTCTAACTAATCCAATAAAGTCTAATATGAATCTACTAATGAAGTTTATCTTCACGAGGAAAGATTGCACTCCCTTATTATTTACCAGTATAGGCATCTCTTTGATAAATTTCACTCTCTTTGAATAAACAGAATTCCCTTCTTTGGACACAACGTACCCCAATAGTTTACCTTGTAAGACTCCAAATACACATTTTTAGGGTTCAAGGAGACCCCAAACTCTTGAAACTTATAGAAATTTTTTTCTAGATGGTCAAAATGACCTTCCTTTGATTTTGAAAATAATGTGAGGTTATCTAGATAGATTTGTGGTGACTTTTGTGTGTGTTGGTATTCTTCTTTAACCTAGACCTAATTATAACCTAAAAAACCATCAAGCAATGAAAACATCTCAAAACCTATGACTGTTTGGAGGATTTTCCCCATAGAGGGCAATGGATAATGATATTTTAAGGATGCCATGTTCAAATATCATAAATCAATACATATTCAAATGTCTCCATTCATTTTTCGAATCGAGACTAAGTTTGAGACCTAGGTGGAATGCTTGATTGGGTATATGATCCAAGAACTTATGATTTTTCAGCTCTTAAGCCATGAGAAAATCTAATTTTAGGTTGAACAACATCTACTTTGGGTGGATAGGCTTAGCCTCTCCAATTAGATCAATATTATGTTGAATGATGTTTTGGTTATATCCCTTGAGATTATCATAGGTCCATATCATTAATCCATCATATTTGTCATAGAAAGGTATCAATCTATCTTTATCCTTTTGAGGAAAATCCTTGTTGACCTTTAGTTTTCTACTATTTCTGACATCAAAGTATAAATAATGTCCCTTTTTTGTGATAAAACTTCTTTTATCATTCCCCGCATCATCATAATCAAATAGGTTCTCTAGGGTGATTCACTCTTTCATAAGCTTATGGATTATCAGTTGAATGATTTGATCTTTGTAGGCCTCTACGATTTAGGCTACAACTAGTCTATAAATTAGCCATATTGTTGGATGAACATGGTGTTGGCCTCCTACAATGATTTTAACAACTAAGAGCTTGTCGCTGTGATTCAAATATTGGACATCTTATTTGAATAGCCATTTCAATCATCATGAAGGTGCATTTAAATTTTCAACCCAGGGATGTAAACTTGAAATGGGTCAGCATTGTATGTGCACTAGGAATCCCAAGCAGCCATATCTATCCTACAAGTAAGAAGAACACAATGCTGAAAGTAAATTGCTTGGAAGGAAATAACATAAATGTTGGACATCACCCAACAGCTAGATTAAACTAAAATTCCTAACAAAAATGAAGATTTGAGTGAACAAATAGGAAACTACTCTATTTGCTTTGGCTGCAAGAACAGTCACAAAATGAAATTCTAGTGGCTGCAGGAACACTCAATGCCAGATTCTTAACTAATTATTGAACAAAAAATAACAACTAAACTAAACTAAGGTACATGATGGAATACTCACCAAGTGGGCCCCCTTGGATAAGTATTCCATAGAACTAAAATAGACTCAAATTCACAAACTTATAACTTCATTTTATTCAGAAGAAAAACATGAGTACAATCATCATAGTTGTATTGCCCAAAAACTCAAGAGTTTGATTACATCAATTAAGAAATCTTCTAACCCAAGAGCCAAAAATAACATTAGAGCCCTTATTTATTCAACCACCTAGCAAGGTGGTCAACTCCAGCAAACGTGGAGGATGCCACATTAGGGAAAGCACATAAAAGAGTAGGGGAAGCTATGCATGCACAAAATGTGTCATGAAAAATTTCCTTAACTCGAATCTAGCACAACAGTAATGCCAGTGCATGCTCAACAACATTTAAGACCATAACAAGGAAGTTACAATCCGATGCATGAGGAATCTCCAATTGCCAAGAGTCTTCAATGACCACCTTGTTGACTGATATATCACACATCCAACTGGTGGGATCTTCCTAAATTTTAGGTCTCAAATCATCTACATGACAACATTAGCACACACAACAACTGCATATCCATAATCATCTTAAAACAACATTCAATAATCACATGCAAAGTTAACACAAACAATCCACATAGCATATCGATATCATTTAAAAGCTTATGAAAATAAATTCATGTCCAAGGTCTATGGTTTCAAGGAAATATTATGAAAGATCAACTCTCAAGCACAAAAGTATTATGTAACTGTAGGAAATAGGAAAACAATCCTATCAATAATCAAGCCATAAACTAGACTCATCATTTCCCCCCCCAACCTAATGTCTTGCTGGTCCTCTAGCAGAGGAAGAATTGAGCTTTTGTTTGGTCAATGCCTTGAAGTTGGCAACTGCAACTTGTCCCAACTTTGTTTTTGTTGTATCTAAGTTAGGATCCCAATAGAACCCTTATTGTCTTTCCAACCTAATCCATCAGTGCCTTTCATCAAAAATTTCATACCTGTAAAACTTGTGGTTTGGCATTAGCCACAATAGAATAGGAGGCTAAAAAAATAGTGGAAGCCAAAATTGCCCTTTTGTTCTTTTGAGCTGAATATACTTATCAATTATTTTGAGTGTTGCAACATAGTTGTGCATGGAATGAGGCTCTAATTGCTTCAAATCATTAGATAGGGTATTCCATCTTTGTGAGAGGTATCCAATCACAAAGTCTCATGTGGTTCTTTCCATCTCTCCATACTCTTTGTACGTTGCCTCTCTCTCAGGTAGGATCCTACAACTATAGCTTGGTTGGTATAACATTTTGTGCCAATCCTTAAAAATATCTCTTGGATGTCTATACTCAGCCCTAATGGGCAAGGGAATGCTAGATTCAACTTGCCTGTAACTCCTGTACTGCTTTCCCCAACTTACTTCATTTTGTATCCAAGACATGAATGCCCATGATTGGACATACCCAACATATAGCAGTGGATTCCAATCTTGATCTTTGGTTACAAGAAAATTATGTAAATAAAATTCGCACAACATATTTTTCATCTCTGGGGGAGCAATCCGAAAAGCATTGAAAAATTTAGTAGGGGTTTCAATTGAGGGGTTCAAACCTGAAACAATCTTTGCAAACTTGAATGAAAGATGCTTTTATTTTAAATACAGGGCATATACCCTCAAAGGACCTTTACATTCCAATATCTATGGCACTAAATTTTCCATGTCATCCACCTTCTTCTTTAAAACAATAATTTTTGCACTCTTATCTCCAATTTCCTCATTTTTCTATTCAATTTCTTTCTTCAGCCTACATTTTCTACTTTCCATTCTTCTTCTCTTCTTTGTATTTCGTTCCATAAAGTCAGAATTACTATGTTCATTGAAAAATCATAGGGCCTATGTACTCCTACTATTATTTTACCTGACACTTGTGCTTGCCCTTGGTGGAGTACTATCTGTAGGGCTTCTTCTTGCTCAACCAATTCTGGCTGCAGGGGCTCCAGGCCTTGTTCTTCCATTTCAATGTGTAGGGCATGTTGTTCCTCTTCTTGCTCATGTGTAGGAGTTCCTGATTTCCTTCACACATCTGGCTTTCAACTTTCTTTTCAATATCCGCAAGATCAACTTGTGTTAAATTTGTTGCTTCTTCAAACACATCCTTTTCCTTTTCATTTGCATGCTCTATTGGAGCTTTTGTACCCTCCTATGATGACTTTCCAGGTTTAGGGATTCCCTCAGGAGATACCCTAATGGTTGGCCCAACTATCTTTGATTTTTTGGGAGGTTTTCTTCATTTTTCCTTTGTTGCAGGAAGAAAAGTGTCAAATTTCCATTTCCTAAATCTTGACACTTCCTTTTCTATCATTTTCCTTTTATCTTTTCCTTCCTTTAGTTCTGCCTTCCTCTTCTGTGCCCTAGTTTTTATTAATGTTCCAAGAGGGACATCATCATTAGAGTCAGGAGAGGAACCCTCATTATCAGAATTCTCTGCCTCGGAAGATCTAATTTCAATAGCTTGTGTGGTTTCATGAGGGTTTCCACTAGGGCTTGTGTCAAAAGTTGAGGTACCAACAATGGTCCCAACGTTTCTCCTTCTCCTCCCAACCCTACAAGGTTGGGGAAAAACCCTAGGTTGCAAATGCTCTGGTCTAATTTGATCAATTCTCAAAAATTCTTTCCAAGAAATATTGGACACATCATGCAAAGATTTTTCAACTAATAATTTAACTAGGCAATGGTGGGAAACATAATTGTCCCTACCTTTCTGAGTTTCTACTGCCATGATCGAAAGAAGCTTATACATCATGTTGGGAACATTTATTCTCCTTCCGTGCTTCATGTGGTTGAGGAGCTTAAAATGCACAGAATGTAAATTTGACTGGTGACCTTCGCAAGTGATATACTTGACAACATAGACCACAACCTACATCCAAAGCTTGGGCAGAGAAGTCCTTTTCACTCCTTGCTTGTCTATGCTCAATGGAGGATAATTAGGTTATGTGAATTTGGCCCTAGCCAACCTAGCATCTCTAGCTGTAGGGTAATTTTTTCTGTCAATAGGTAACCTTGTAACTTTTGCAATTATTTCCTCCATAGCTGTGACTTCTAGCCCTTTTACTGTGGCCCTTCCTTTAGATAATGTCTAGGCGAATTCTAATGCAATACCTTCATCGAAACCATCCAACTTTAGGAAATAGTCTAGCCATCCATAGTTTCTAAACTCAGTTAGGCAAGGCACATCCTGTAATAAAACATCATGAACTATGGGTTCATTTCAAATCAACCCACCTCCCATTGTCTGCAATCAAACAATTACTCCACAAAGATTTTCTTCTTGCAATTCTTGTCTAGAAACCAAACTTTTCCTTCCTGCAACTCTGTTGAATTCCCAATGATGGTGTCGTTTGAATTTTACCTTTTATTTTAGGATTGTGACAAGAAAATTTAAGGCAATAAAGGAGTAATAAATGCAGGCTATGATTAAGAAAAATGATAGCAGAGGATTTGCATTTCACACATATGAGCCATCATTTCAAAATTCAAATTGGCTTAATCACTTAAATCTTGCTGACATGAATCGGTATGAACAACCATGCATAAATGGCATTGCCACGTTCTCCCCCCCAACCTAAATTTTCACATGTGTCCTCACATGTGAGGTTAAAGGACGATTTGACAGGGGTAGGAAATGATGACATGCTATGGCAAACATGCATATTAATTTACAACAATTAAATAAATGCACTAGAAGACAATAAATATATAACAATTAATGCGCATGTACCTGAATTCATGGAAGATTTAC